>JAQFZL010000611.1:0-14443 GCA_034695685.1 Galumna lanceata
CTCAGTTGCCCATTGAAGTGAAGAATAAAATATTTTCTTTTATCAAAATTCTTTTTTTTTGCTATAAAAATAATTGAAAATCCAATTTAAAATAATAATTATAAAAAACCGGTTGTTTTCAATTAATTTAAAATAATTTCTCTATATTTAATTTCAGAATAACCTCTTAAATTCTCTTTTTAATTAATAAAAAAAATTTACCTGCCCTTTTCATATCAGGTCAGGTAAGGTCAAGTAATTTCATAAGCCTTGGTCATGTCAGGTCCGAGTCAGGCATATTTAGGCCTAGGTCAGGTCCGAGTAAGGTCAAGTCAGGTTCGATTACGTCCTCTATACCAAAGCCTTTAGTATAGGAATACCTCTCGAGTTAGTCTAAACTTTAGACTCTAAACTTTCTATTGAGTGATGAGAGACATCTTTTAACTAAAATATTAATTATTTATAAATTATGGCTTCGATGCAAATAATCACTGTTTTGACCAAAACTTATAGAAATTGCCATAAAATAAATGAATTAAGAATTAAAGGTATTATCAAACGATTATTAATTTAATTCAATTCATTTGAATTGATTTCAGACACTTTGTGGCAACAAATCCGTCACAGAAGAGGTTTACCGAATATTAAAATTAGTTCCGTTCCTAAAGAGTCGCCAATTGATTCGCAACTGAAGAATGTCTGGAAGTCTAACAAACAATCATTTATTCCGTCAGAAACGGCAGAACTTCGGTTTGCATTTCCGGAATTCCTTCCGTCGCCTATCGTTGAGTTTAGACACAAAATTAGAGATAAATTAATGAGAAGTGATTTAATCAAAAGGCGAACAGTCATTGAAATCCCAGAGTTTTACGTCGGATCCATACTATCGGTCACTATCAGTGATCCCTTCGCTCCGGGAAAGTGCTCTAAATTTGTGGGCATTTGTATTGAAAGGTCAGGTCAGGGAACTGAAGCTAACTTTACTCTTCGGAATAGAGTTGACGGACAGGGCGTTGAAATTAGATATGATTTATATAACCCAACCATAAGAGAAATACAAGTCTTGAGATTAGAGAAACGACTCGATCCACACCTCTTGTACTTAAGGGACGCTTTGCCCGAATACAGTACTTTTCCATTCGATATGACACCGGAACCACTACTGCCGGGACAGCCGGTGCCCATCAATTCAATAAGAGTAGTAATGAAGAAATGGCCCTGGACTGCCAAATGGGAGGCCACTTTTGATAGACTCAAAGGAATACAACAGTTGACTGAAATACCTGATTATCAATACATCAATAAATGGAAACATAAGAACGAAATCGAAGACTATGACACTATGAAAGAGTACAGACAACACATCCCAGAAGAGGATCAGATAGAGATCTGGGAAGAAGTTAAAGAACACAAACAAAATATCACTGAAATCAGAAATATTGAGAGACGCAAGAAATTACTGCAGGAAACCACCAAAAGTGGCAAATCATAAGTGAAATAAATAGAGTCAAACATTAGTTAACAACAAATTCATTCATTAATGTATTCTTTAATATTAATAACAATTAAAGTAAAATGTTTTCAATTTTTAGCGATTATTCGGAAAATAACCTAAAATTTAATCTAAAATTAATTTCAAAACAATTTGTGATATAATTTGAGAAATTGTTTTCAACCGAACCAATGGTTTCCCATACAATCTCTATTCCATTCCGTCTGACAATTCCAACACCAATTGAGTCCACATTGAGATCGGGTGCACACCATATGCATACATCCGCCATTCCGTTCAGTAGGAGTTCTACATTTGGGACAGGGCTTTGTAGACAACTTTATAGCAGTTCGGGTCAACATTTCATCCCATTTTGACTGATCGGCACTTGACTTATCAACAGATATGAAAGAACTGTTACTCGCAGTAACTCCTAATTCTGAGTCATCAGAGAGACAATCACCGATATGAAAACCCTGAAGACATTTCCGACAAAAGACAAACCCACAGGAAGTGCAGGTAATTCGACTACAAATATTTGGATCTGAATTCTCCAGTAAAATACCGGCACCACATCCAGGCTGTGGACACAACACTCCTCCCTCTCTTAGAACACATTCTTCTGCTCCAAATCTCTGATATTTTTCATAAGCGATTTCTGGCATTAGTTTGAAGTGATGGGTCTCTCGAATCAAAGACTCGGGACAACCGACGGCACACTCCAAAGAATAACCGATTTGTGCGTCAATTATAAAACCTCTTTCATTGAGTCTCGAAATACAGTATTCTTTAAAACAGTCCAAACAAATGACATGTTTTGAAGCGCAGGGAAACACAAGAACTGTGTCTTTGACTTCAAAGCATACCAAACACTGGACTTCAATAGAATTGTGACGAATCAGATGAAGGACTGGAACTCGATTTGATTCAAAATCGTCACCAAAATTATGTGATTTTGAAACACATTTGAAGTAAAACAGAGCTCTGTTTCCGTTACACTCTTCTGACTGACAGACACCCGATATTCTGTC
The DNA here is from genome assembly GCA_034695685.1 of Galumna lanceata. Lineage (NCBI taxonomy): Eukaryota > Metazoa > Arthropoda > Arachnida > Sarcoptiformes > Galumnidae > Galumna > Galumna lanceata. Next base: position 2,503 of record JAQFZL010000611.1, read on the forward strand.
CGGTATGAGAACATCATCCCATTGATTGGGATCTCTGTCTAAAACAATGGTTCCTTTTCTACATTTACTGCAAACGACTCTTAACTTTCCATTCATTAATTGTTTACAAGAATTACAAAAAACAAAGAAATAATATTTCAGTTCTGATTTATGAGTGGTTTTCGGGAAACTAATTGTCGACTCTTCCATCCGAAGTCTCGCCTCTTCAGAAGTATCACTGATATCCAAATTTGTGAGCCTTTGGTTGACATCGATCCCAGAAAATGGCATTAATTTAGTCTTTGTTTTGATATTCAAAGCATTGATCGCATGAATCACTGAATTCTGTCCAAAATCGCAATCAATTAACTGAAGATCATTCGGCAATTCTTTGCCCGAAAAGATAATAACTATATCTGACCATAAATTAACGTCAATTTTATCGATCAATTGTTTCTTCAAGTCTTCAACTTTCATGTCTGGCATTAAATTCAAAGAAATGGTTTGATTTTGTTTACCATATCTTATATTAATTAAATGCATATTCTCTGAAGAAACCATTTTATGTCTTAAACGTAAGACAAGTAACAAATTATCGACAATACTTTGGATAAGATTAACCAAATTATCGATAAAAGCCATCACATCTTAAATCACTCCAACTCTTCTCAATGAGAAGTTCTTATCATTTAACTTCAATTCAGAAATTTAATGAACAAATCAGTAGAAGTCATTCAAACAAATTACGTTTATTTCATTATTTTTATTATTCGTTAAACCAATGAATTGTTGGCAATAATATATCATCAAATAATAAACGAAACTACTGTAAGATATGCGAAGACATCACTTATTTTCATTTGTTCACTAAATGTTTTGTTTTATTATTACCAAATGTTTTGACGATAAGTGTCGCCACAAAACACTTTGTGATCAACTGATCACAAAGTGATGAAATCAAATCACATTTCATTTTATTTAACTTAAACTTTGAATTTTTATTTTGTTTAATCCTCTCAATTATGTCCACAATTTTGTGAAATTCATTTATTTTCACTAATCATTGAATTGTGGAGTTATGTCTCCATTAATTGGTTTGAGTCGAATCTCAAGAGTTAAACGTTTTATTCACTCAAAACTTTTCGGCCGATCGAGTCTTCTTCTGACCAATTCATTGATATCAGCTCTTATGGGAACAGTTGGTGACGCCATTCAACAAAACTATGATATTTTGACTGAAGACAATTCAGAGAATGAGTCCCAAAAGAAGTTTAATGTAAACCGATCTCTACATATGACTGCCGCCGGTTTTACTACTGGACTGGTGTCTCACTATTGGTATATTTACCTTGATAAGTATTTGGGCACCAAAAAGACTATGTATTTGATTACAAAGAAAGTACTTTTGGACCAAATAGTGTTCAGTCCTATCAATCTTTTAGTCTATTTCTCAACTCTGGGTCTCTGCGAGAGATCCGGAATCACAAGAATTAAGGAAGAATTGATGGAAAAGGGATTCGAACAGATATATGTCGTCGAGTGGTTTGTTTGGCCTCCGATGCAATTCTTCAACTTTTATGTCCTTCCGTTGAGATATCGAATACTTTTCGATAATATAATTTCTTTAGGTTTTGATATTTATTCGCCTTATGTTAAGTATAAGACAAAACTCAAGAGTGAATTACAGACAAAACCTAAAGAAGAGACAAACGATTCAAATAATTTATAACACATTTATATTCTTTTTATAAATTCATTTAATTTTTAATTGACTTATAATTTAATAAATTAATCGATTCTTTGCATAATTAGAGATTTTTTTGCATTTTATTCATCACTGGTTTTAATGAGTCGTTTGGGTCCTCTTTTTGGCGGTCCTTTTGGTTTATCGAATTGATTCCTAACGATATCGACTTTTGGATGGAGTTCTTCAATAAGGAATTCATGAGTCAATTCCCGCGGATTATCGGTTTCAAGTCGTTTGTCGATATTAATGCCGATCCGATCAGTTATGGCATTGAGTAAAGCGTTTTTACACGAAGAGTATACCATTCTTTGCTTCACTGATATATTACTACTCGGAAGAGAATAAACAAAAACTATACTTTTGTTAAACACACCGTCGAAAGTGTGGGGAAAGACTATGAGATGATAGCGGGCGCTCTTCTCAGGCATTATTGAGTGAATATTGCGAACATCCAATTCTTTGGGAGTCTTCTTATCCTCCAGTTTTATCTCTTCTTTGGAGACATCAATACTCAACTGAACATAACTCAAATTATCGTCTTTGAGGTCAAACAATGCATTAATCGCTTCGGAATCGATGGGAAACTCCAGACCCTGAAGTGTTTTATTGGTTTTGGTTATACACGAAGAGAGCGCTTCTTCTCTGCGAACAGTTTTGAGTTCTTGTTCTTCGCGAGTGAGAGGAAGACCTTCTTTATTGCCTTTTAGCCAATTTTGAAGACCAGGAAAACTAATTTCATCGAAAGTGGTGGCGAAGTAGTCTAAGACAATATTTCCGCCCCCAAACTGTTGCTTAAGAGTGGCTTTAGTTGAGGCGTAAACCATCTTTTGACGGACAGAACTCGACTCAGGCGTCCATAGAATAAAAAGCCACTCATAAGTACCGGAAGTATCCTTTGTGTCCAATCGGAACAGAATATACGCCGGTTCTGATGCCATAACCATCTGTTTGATGTATTGGCGATAGTCTTCTTCCCAATCATCTGAAGATTCTTTATATTCATCGAGAATTAGTTCTTCGTCTTTAATCGATACTTTGATTAGACGTATCTGAAGACTATCGGATTGATTCTTGCATTTCGTTATAAATGAAAGCAATTGTTCATTACATCGAATACCCGTTTGGTGTGACATCACTGCAACACTTCCAACGATGCCAACGATTTATTAAAATATGTTTTTAGATTAAAACAGAAAACAAAGTTAGAGTTAAAGTCTATTATTTTGAAAACACTTGTAGTGAACGCCAAAAGATATTCATTTGTAGACAAAACAAATGACTAAAAGACTTTCACAAATCACTCCCTATTTTAGACTCATTCAGATATAATCCATTTATGGAATAACCAGGAATTTATCCAAAACATCATTCTTTTAGTGTTATTAAACTATAGAAATGTATACAAACATTATATTTGTTTACAACTATTATAAAACAAAATCTTGAGCTAACATATCATTATGACAAATGTGCCACAAATGTAGCATGATCATATTACTGATTAACTGCCTTTCTTTATTTTAAACTCTACTTACCCCTTGCCTATCCTTTGCAGACAATAAAGAATAGAGTTGTGCGCATGCCTTCAGTTCAGCCAAATCGTCAAAAGCGCCAAAACCTTTATTTATTGATTTTAAAACATTTATTTCTTATAAATTAAAACATTTTATTATTATTTTTGATTTAATTGAATAATAAAATGATAATCGATTGCGAGGCAGCCCTTGTCTTAACCCAGTGTTCAGATCGAGTTCGCTATAGTCGGGCCAAAGTGGGCATTGCGTCGGACAGTAGTGGAAATCCTGTTCTGGTTGTCATCACTTCTTCAATAAAAGAAAAGTTTAAAATTGTGGACAATTGTACTCTTCGTTCGTCAGCCATTAGTTTCAAATCACCCAAAAAGGACTTATATCTGAAGAATTGCGATAATCTGTTGTTGAAGTCATTTATGGTTTTAATCACTAAAATCCTTAAGAAACAAATGATCCCAAAATTAGCGAACGTTTCGGTCGTCGAGAAATTGAAGCCCAAACCCACGTCTTTGACGATTAAGGATAACTCGTACTCATCTTCAGACTTATCCAATAAATGTCTTCAGCGTCTGTTTTGCGATAATTTACGTCTTATTCCAAGACTTGTCTGGAAATTAAATAATTTGATTGAATTAAAGCTCAATAATTGCGATTTGACTGAAATTCCGCTGGAATTGCATTCTTTGGCAGAAAATCTCCGGATATTAGATATGTCTTATAATCACATCCATAAAATCAACGGTTCTTTTATTTTGGCGATGAGAAGACTCACGAGTTTAGACTTAAGTCATAATAAGTTAAAGTTTATTCCCTTTGAGATCAAACTTATGTCAAGTATTAAACGAATGAATATAAGTCACAACCAATTAACTCATTTGGCCAACACTTTGGGAACCATATCTTCGATGCAATCCTTGGATTTGAGTCACAATAATCTGAATAGTCTTCCCCTAACTTTTGTCAAAAATCTTTTGGTTAAGACTCGTCTCAACAATTTAGACATTTCAGGCAATCCTTTGAGAGAATCAAAAGACAAATATTTGGCCACTTTTGACAAACCATTTCCATCTTTAATGAGTTTGAGTTCAGCCACTGTTCTATCGGTTGATGACCTGCTCTACAGTTGTCACAAGTATTTACCCCAAAGTATTTATAACAATATTGTGATTAATGGGGAGAACTGTGCCGTTTGTGGCAAAAGTGTAGTGGACATAGTGAGCAAGCACATTATTACTTATCAAAGTTTGGAAAAAATTGCAAATTGTTTGTCAACGTCTGCGTTCCCAACCTTTCCTTTGGTGCCCACAACTCAACATATCTGTCATTTCTGTCGATTCGCCGATAAATTCTGTTTTTGATTGAATTAATTCCATATAAAAGAGTATTGTTTTAAAAATAAAGTTTTAATCGATTTTAAGCTTTAATTTCCAACATTTTTGTGTTAATTAATTAAATGTTGTTTTATCTCAAATCTCTTCACTATTTCTCAAATGAATTAATTTCAAAATTCCAGTAATTGTTTGATAAAATCTACTGAAATTAATTTAAAGTTGAGAAGTAACCATGGTTACTACATAGTTACTACTTGGTTACTGCATCTTCAAAATGATCTGAAACGACAAAATTCTAGAAGAATCAGCGCTTCTCTAAACTATAAGCCCTTCTCTATAGAAGAGTAGTATACAAAAGAATTCTAGAAAAGGCTGTTATCTCTAGTGTTTGCCTACAATTTTCTAAATTATTAAATATTGGAATTCCAGTTTCAACTCGATGTTAATGATAACCAGATTATTCAATATTGACTGACCAGGATCTTGATTAATAACTGTTATGGAAAGTATTTGATGATATAATGAAGTCATTGGAATTTATTCTTAATTTATATTTAATATATGATTCATAGGAATAATTTGGTAGAAAAGAATCGTTTATTTGAATTATGAATAAATAATGTAATAATTGTTAATATTATTATAAATTAAATACAAATTCTTATAATAATCGGAAGTAATTGAGAATTGGATTTGAGATAAGAATTGAATCAATAATTGTTAGACTTTTGTCTGAAATTGAATTCTAAGTTCATTTTTGTGGAAAAGAATGTTATCCTTGAGTTGTGCTTCAGATCAAATGACATCGCATTGTGTTTGAGACCAAACACTGTTTGACAGTCGAATGCGTTCACAACTCAATGACAATGAGTTATGACTATAATAGACTATTATAGTCATAACTCATTGTCATTGAGTTGTGAACGCATTAATAGTAGTGTACACTTCAGGAGTTGGCACTGCATTCCATAGATATGGTCGTCGTCTCATTGACTGCATTGTCTTCAGTCACTGCGTTCTCTATTGATTTTTCATCTTCTGTTGTCTTATCTTCTTCTGTTTGATTGTTGTCCTCAATCACCACTTGGTCTGCAATAACTTCTTCTCCGTCTTTCAGTTTAGTGTCTTCGCCCACTTCTTCAATGGTCTGTAATTTTTCACAGAACTTGTGCTGATTGTGTGCCAAATCTTTGTCGAAATCCGTGCATTTGATGCTAATCTCTTTGGATCCGCGAATCACTTCATCCGTTTGTGGTTTACATTTACCAAACTTTTTCAGACATGGCTTTAGTGTCAGAAATATTATAATTAATGGAATTACAGTAAGAATAAATATCTCAAAAGTTTTGTCGCCTTTGGCCACATCCAGACTTCCCTCACTTTTAACGTCATTTAGACTTTGGTTTGGCTGACATTTCGGCGATTTATTGATGTCCAGATTATAAGTAGCACTACATTCGCACGTCTTGTTTACACAAATCGTAGGAAAAGTGCATTGCTCATTTGTTGTACAATATATTCCATACGTCTCTTTGTACTGACAGTCTTGTGTCGTCTGATTATAAACATATTCAGCACTACATTCGCACATATTATTCACACAATTGTATGGACTTATAATTCGTTTGTCTTCATGTCGACAGTCCCATACATTAGAACACCAGCTCTGGAACACTCTTTTAACACAAGTATTTGTAGTCTTATCAAAGAAGTGTCCGACTTTACATCGACACAAACCTGAAGGCCAATGATGGTATGCCCCAAAAAAGTTGATCGGATTAGAGTTGAACTCTTCCCTGTAGTTATAACACCCGGCGTTGGAAATATGCCTACATTGAGCGGACACAAAACAATTGTCTTTAATGAATTTACGCTGAAGACAGTATTCGCCTAATTTTATAGTAAAGTCAGGTTTGCAGACACACATTTGCTTATGTTTATCGCACTGACTGCCAATTTTGTCGATACATCCGCTCTCGTATTGAATGAAATTACATTTTCTCATTGAATTCTTTAAGCACTGAATTTTGTGAACCAAAATATATAAGAAAATAACAGAAAACCAAATTCTGTTCAAAATATTCTTTACATTCATTGCAAACACGAAATGTGAGACTGTTTTTGACAATAAGAATAGAGTAGAGCACAGAATATAGAAGAGAGAGAAGAGAGAGTCAGTAACAGAGTATGAGTCAGTCGAGTTCTGTCAACTCAAAGAAATACAATATATTTGTTTGAAACGCGAGTTCGCCATTAAATCAAAGGCAACGATAGGAATGGTTTCGGTGCAGTACCCGAGAGAAGAGCCACTATAATGTGTTCCCAACAAAAGTGTTCACTTCTTATAGTCGTTATGGATAAATATCGATTCAGGAGCGCTGCGCCGTTCAAAATGACTCTCGCTTTTGTGTACTGCTATCACAACCGCTTTTAGACGTTAGCTCGAAACTCATCAGTTCGAAACCCAATAGTTCGAAGTCATTAGTTCGACACCCATTAGATCGAGTTCAGTAGTTCGAAAGTTTATCACAGTCACAGTAAAATATCTATATTTTAACTAGAAAAGAATGTCCTAGTTTATTATTTTGGTCTCAACTCTTGTGAGTATGAGAAAGGAATTTTAAAAAACCTAAAAAATATATGAAAATGACTTAATTTCAACTTGTTTTTAGTTTATTAAATAAATAAATTACTTAATAAAACTATATTTTATTTAATTTATATTTTGAGTCGCTTTCAATAAAAAAAATTGCTTGAAAACTATCCATAATATAATTTAACTGAAGTTAATTTTAGGTAACATCTTGTTTGAAATATAAAGAATTGACCACGATCAACTTTTGAACTAATGGCTTCGATCTAATGGGTTCGAACTATTGGATTTCGAATTAATGGCTTTCGATCTAATGTCATAGACCCCGATCACAGTTAGAGCACAGTTACTGCAAACACTGGCAACTCATAGCACGGCTCCAATAAATTAAATCCACTGCACTATACATTATGACAGCACACAATGTTTTTTATTCTATTTCTCTATTCTTCACCCAAACCCTTAGCCACAGCTTATTAGAGACGAGGCATTACTCTCTTTATATAATATGGTATATGAGTTGGTTTATGTCCGAATCGCATGCAATGACTGACAATCCATTTCTAGTCACTTAAAATACTATTCTTTGCTATATTTCACTTAATATAAAAACCAATGTTGGAGTCAGTGATGCACTAAAAATTTTGAGTCTTCTATTCTGTGCCAATACTTTGAGGCAAAACTGAAACAACTGTGCCTTCATTTCAAAGCCTTCTTTGCTCTCATTCTTTTCGTTTAATATATCGGTTCTCTTATTTTTTCATTTTGATGCCTCTCATAGTCTCCCTCTTTCTCACTGTTTTTCTGCCTTCCTTTGCCTTCCTTTGTCTGAACTGTTGTTTCATATGAATTAAACGATTATTCATTTGTCAGAATTGTTGTCCCCTATAATAGAGTAGTTATTCCGACATTCATTAATGTCCTTTAATTTTGTTTAATTTCCTTCATTTAAAAGTCAATTTCGTTTATAACTTATAGCTATTGATTAATAATTTCTGTTTCAATCAATAGACGAAAGGCTTTCAATGTTTGAATGTCTGTCCATTTACTAAATTATATTAAATGTTACACTATTTGTGTTATTTCGAGTGTTTATATAGAAAATAGTGTTTCATTTCTTAGTATTAGTGTTTTTGTTAGCGTTTGAGACCATTTTTCTTTCTTTTCTGTTTAGAGCGTGTCTTCACAACATTAATGACCGCAGAAGAAGACAATTCTGGTTGAGTTGGTTCAGCAGCTGCTCCTCTCCATCATTAGTAAGGATACAAATGAATAAACTTGAGTTAACTTGAGTTACATGAAATCGCTTTAAATTATAGCCAATACTTCTGTCAATCGATTCTCCAGGTTTTGGTTGTGACAAACAGAACAGAATGAAAGCACAGAATCAAATACTCAATGAATTCATTAGAATTCCGGGAATAGTGAACACAGCATAGCATAGCTTTTCATATGTTGTACTCAATTCAGTTACACTATATTTATAGTGAACGGAGTGATCGATAAAATAAAATAATAAGTTTCTGTGACTCGACTTCAATAAAATATTGAACTCTTATTTGTCTGAAACAAATAAAGGCATTTAAACATTTTATAAGACTATGAGAAGACAGTAAAGGCATTGATAAGACTTTTGCCAAAATCAGATACTATTATATTTACATAATATAACATTATTGTCGAACACAGTTTACATTCACCTCTTTGTCAATAGTATTAAACATTTGACTCCTTTTTACTATATTGAAGACTTAATTTAAGACAATGGCATCACTCATACAAAGTATGGCACAAATATTTCATACACTTCTTCTCGAATTAAGTAATTGAAACTTTCGGTAGACATGACTCGAATTCTAACCGAAGTTTAATTCGAAATCAATTATTTTCAGAGCCTTCTCTTCACTAATTACTTCCCTTAGAATTGTCTTCTTTTTCATTTTGATCCAATTATTTATCCATTAATCAAATAAATACACTTTAAATTACCATTTCAATTATAAAGACTTTTTTGCCTTTTATGCTAATTCATAAAATATCCAAATGCCATAAAATGCCAAAATGCAAGTTTGAAATATTGAGAAAATAAATCCTCTCAATATATTAAAAATATACATACAATACATAATCGTATTTAATCGGATGAGACCTAAGATTACTTTGAATGAAATAAAATTTCAGTGAAGTATAACTTTTGATCAAAGATTTTATGTTTATTTAACGTAAAGGGAAAAAATGAGTCATTTTTCGTAATTTTCAATATATTTGCCTCAAGAAATCTTATTAATTTTGTTTGAATATCCTCTAAAGAGTTCCCATTTCTGTGATTATAATATTAGGTTCACTGGTTTTAATGGCGAACAGAATAATCTGTTAAAACGAGAATTTTTCTTTGAAATACTAAACGATAAAAATATTCCCAAATATAAAGTTTATTATCATTAAAATAGATTTAAAAAAATAAAACTAATACTCAAAATAAGTTAAATCGTTGGAAATGTTTTTTTTTCTTTCAAAACAGAGACTCATTAGAATATTCTGTCCGATTCGTGTTTTTTCTGCTTTTCTATGTTATTCAAAGGCCTAACGTTTGATATACAGTAAAACAAACAAATTTTGAAATCAGATATATATTTGTATCACAAGATTTGTTAAAACAAAAGATAACAATCACTGGAATAACATATAACTAATGGTTAACAGTATTCTCAGGATATTCTTCAGGATATTCTCAGGAAAAATCATTAAATGCAAAATAATTAGAATAAACAAGAACAAATATAGTTTATTTTTATTGTTCGTTACTGTTAATCAATAAATTCAGGCACAATTCAAAATCTGGGCACAAAATTTTCCATTATTTCAAAAATTATTGTTCTTTAGGCACGCCTTAAGCCTTTGTCCAAAAAATGATATGAATTCTATCCGAAATAAAATCAATTCAAGTTATATATCTATTATAATACATTTCTTTTATGAAATATTATAACGATTTTCAAGAGGAATATAAGTACAAATCAGTGACGCACTGCTCGCACATCACATAATCATTGAAATATCTCCAGATTAGAGATCATTAAATATTTTTATTATTGGATTTTCGGAAATAATTTTATGAATTTTTATTCTAATTTCCATTTGATTTGAATTCAATATAATTAGTGAACAAAACAAATGTGAATTTCACGGACTGTCGCTCCAGTTATACCAATTTCGTAATACATATTTCCAGAATAATACCAATTTCCAGAATAAATGATAAAACCATTTGGTTTATAGAATAATCTCAAATATATGACATATTCAGCAAAAAGAAGAATTACTTTTCCTTAGATTTTCTGCTATTTTTCACTGAGTTTTGTGAATATCTTTTCAATTTTCTTTATAGAAATGTCTTACAACAAATCAAATTACAAAAATTTATTCTATAAAAAAGATTTCACTTTCAAAGAGAGGATGAAATACACAAAAAAATATTAATAATTTTCACTTTTTATCGCATAAAATGATAAGAATTTTTGAAATAAAGTCGTATTTTTCAAACTTTTGAAAGACGTGTGAATTGACTTCACTATACTTAAGGAATATTAAAGTTCTTCAGTAAATATTTAAACTGATTTTCAATTCAACGTTTGAGTCATTCTTTTGTAAACTATAAGAAAATATATACAAAAACTGCTTTTTAATTATCAGTTTTATGGCTGTAATAAAAAATTATCTTAAACTCAGACAAAACGATCTCAAAGAGATGCCTGAGATTTACTGTTTATTCAAAAGCTTTTGAATGGCAAAAGTGACTTACTTTGGCTTATTCTGAGCCAAAATGTCAGCGGAGTAGTGCCGGTGTCTATTAATCAGAATTTACGAACTGCTATACTATCGCTATATTACTATAAAAGTGATAAAAAGGAGAAAAAAGAGGAAATTTTTATATTCTGATTCTTTTTCGGAAGTAAGACATCAGAGGTTTGAGTACTCAATGAGAAATTGTATGGTATATGAGATGGAATTTTACAAAATATCCAACGATTGCCGGCATTAGGCTATACGCTAGAAGTGATGCTTTGCCTTTAAACAGAAACTGACTATTCAGTGCCTGCATGTGTTCCCTATTGTCTGCAAAATAAATTGCATCTGAATCTCAATGAACTGCTTTTCTTCGTTGGAATAAATTTTGCCGACATTTGAATAATTCCTTTTTCACTGAAATTATAGACGAAAACAAATTTAAATTATTCTGAAAACATTTTAAGGAATTATTTAATTAGAGATTTCAACACAAACTTCAAAAGTAATTAGTATTCAAAGAGACACAACTGTTGTGATCAGAGAGGGATCACAAATATCTAAACGAAACACTGATATCCGTTGATATAAATCCCATGATATTTAATCCACAGTTTCTAATAGAGGGTTATTTATCTAACTATAAGACTGTTTTCATTTCAGACATTAGCACCAAATTAGAGCTCTTTCTCTAAATTGATTCAATTAAACTACACTGAGTTTGTCTGTTCAAACAGTTGCAGAGCAAATAAATGACACGAATTGTATCCTGATCATTTACCGTGAATAATATTTTACAATATTTGGTTTCGTTTTATTTGTCAAACAATAAGATATGAACCGATTTTTCAATATTTATGGCAAAAGTAAAGAGAAATCTTTTATTTGATTTATTCATTACAACAGAAAAATAAATTTTTTTGACATTAATTTTGAATACAAACGAAGGAAATTTTAAAATTCAAATATAATC
>JAQFZL010000612.1:0-14443 GCA_034695685.1 Galumna lanceata
GTATTTCTTTCAATACTATCATTATATTGTTGGCTCTTCTGATGGTTGGCTCTAAAGAAGGCTCTTTTTGTATAACGACATCATAAAAACTGAGTTCTAGTCATACATTTGACTTAATATCAATCTATAAGTATATTAGACATAATCTATTGATTATTCAATAGTCTAAAGCTTTAGGTAATTATCTCCACAAACAGTACTAAACCATAATTTAGTTGCATTTGGTATTCAATTTATCAAAAACTTTCTTTCATTAAATGGTTTAACTCAAACAGTGATTTATTGCAAAAGAAAATAACGAACAAAAAATTGTTTTTCAATTAAATATACATTTTTTTGTTCTCATCTGTAATCCAAAGCACTTATTTAGAAACCCATTAAAAGTTAATGCATTGGAATCATAAACAAAAACAATGAGGATAAAAATGTACCAGGAACATCTTGAAATCTTAATAGTTGACAAGCGATGAGAGAATGTCCTCTTCTTCTGCTAAACACAGGTTTTCATAAAAATGTTTGTTAAGGAAGAAAAACAATGAAATAATACCTGATTTACTGTTAACCATATAATAAGTCTGAGATCACTTATCTCTCGGTTATTAAATGGCATTTGATTAGAGAAAAGTTGAAAATAATAACAAAATTAATGCCTTAATATAAATAAGAGAAGAGATAACTAATCCATGTCTTTCCGCATATATTTTAAACTAAACCTATTATCAAAGGATCGCTTAGTTTTGTTTTGCTCTCAATTATACATAAATCTATTTATTTGTCTGATATTCTTCTCCAATCATTTCTGTGCAATCATTAGAGGTCATCAATGGCTTATGTAATGAGAATTACTATTTTATCGACTCATTTGTAGCGAAGAAAACTCTTTTTAGTTACGAATTTGAGACACGTCTTCAGATTAGAGAGACATAAATAGATCTAAAATAATGATAAAATCCCCAAATGATAACCTGTTAATTGTGTTGGTCTTATTTCTAAGATATATGGCTCTTCTCCTTATGTTTTTGTGCATATCTAGTGGTGTGTCGTTTCATAAGTGAAAGATAGGGACCAAAAATAGATAGAAATTCTTTTGCATTACTTAAGGAGAAACGAGTTTTTGAATTTTGAAAAACTAATCGAAGACATGAAAAATACGTTATTATACTGTTATATGATGTTCATGATAGACGTGAGCTGTCGATAAGGGTTTCCATCCATAAAGGAATTGAGTCAAAGAACTATTTTTGTGTTCATTTTCTTAAATGACATTTAAAATCAAAATAAATTATTTTAAGAGAAAAATAAAATACAAGAATTTGAGTTAATTTTCAAAACACATTAAAAATAATATAAAAACAATATTTTTAATAAAAACTTATGGTTTTATTTTTCATGGATTCTCTCAGAATTGGATACATCTGTTGCTACCAAAAGGAGGGAGAGAACAGTCATTCCTTTGTTTTGTATTGAATTTTTTGTTTGAAAGTTTGTTTAAATAGTGGGACAAAAGAAAACTTTTTATATAAACTTTTTGAAACGATTGGAGGGAAATCATAATAAATTGATGAGAATTCGTGTGCTATTCAGTTACATCCCTATGCTTTTTGGTAGCACAGCATAGCTCACATGAAAAAAGCTCAACTCCCGAGAGAATGTGGGTTTTGTGTAACACCATTTGCCAGAGTATTCCAGTAGTAGTTGACTACTGTTTCAAATTGACGGACACACAGTTTTTATGCATCGCTACCAATACTGTGTAATACAAGACCTAATTTAGAGCATTAAATGATGAAAAAATGCTTTTCCATTCTGTCCGTTCCCTTCCCTGTTGTTATCAGATCTCGAATTGCGTTTTGAGGTTTGATTCAAATGAAGTTTTGTGGGAATTCATAGTTTTTGCTTCACAGACACTAATATTAAGAGCCATTCTGTGCTCTTCAGAACTGAACATAACTCGATTATCGATGAAATATTTCAAAAGTTTTGCTTTTAATTTAATATCGATTAATGTTCCGATGAATCAGACAATTGGCACAACTATTTTAATCACAAGTCGTTCCCCACTCGATGTCAAATCTAATAAGAGTTAAACCATTTTCGGCATTTCCTCACAAAATCATATTTAATTGATTGCAAAATATTTTATTGATTTACGAAAAGAGTTTTTCGGTTGAAATCTAAAGAGAATTATAAACAAAAATAATTGATTCGGTATTCCGTTTGATCTCTGTTTGGATCAAAAACTGTGCGATTATTTTATCAATTTTTCTGATGGCTTTACGATTTTCAAACCAATTCATCGTTTTTAGGTTAGAATCGGAATAAATTTACTTTTCTGTTGACTTTTTCCTCTCATTTTTTGCATTTCTCGACATTTTTCTTAAAATAAAAGTTATTCAAATTGAAGAGTAAAATACTGTTTGCAAACAAATCAACGGAAAAAAGCACACGAATATTGAAAGTGAAGTTCAATATATTCGTCTCAAATGGTGGGCAATATTTTTAGCTCAGAAAAAACGGATGAATAAAAAAAACTATATGTAAACCGTATGTTATAAATAATGTGTTATTTGTTATGCAAGAGGACTACCATTGCCTTCCAGTCAATCAAAATAGTGAACTAAGAGTTCATATTTTGGTTGAGCGACGATAACGCAAATTATTCCTTTGGTTTTGTTGAGTGAAAAAATATTCGTCAACTCTTATAATGTTTGGATGCATTCGTTGAGTTTTTTTCAGACTAGACTTCAATCTTATTTTTTGAGGTCTTCTCCTCTCTCTTTGATCATAGATATGTTCAACACTTAGTCCTCTGACAAACTATGTTTGAGTTTTGAATGGAAATAAATGCTCAATAATTTGCGATTTCCTCTTAATCTATCATCCATTTAGTGAAACATTTATTGTTAGACAAAAATAAAAGGCGTTTAGAAATTCTGTGCTTTTCTGATGTCAAGACTAATGCGAGCATAACATCAATTTACAGATTTATTTCTCAATTGCATCGCATTTGTCAGACAATAGCTATGAGTCCTAACAATAGATATTTTCTAAGCAATAGTTTCCACGAAAATAAAGAAAAAAAAACTATTGATTTATTTCTTACAATAATTTTAATGAAGAAAAAGTAAGGAAAGGCCACAAAATATTGAACTCAATTCAACATTCTGTTCAGTCACTCACACTTTCATTTTTCATCATTTATTTTATACGAATAATATATTTTATAGTAAAGTTTACATATAATAATACTCTTCCGAAGGGAAATGTTTTTCTTAAAGAAATGTCTAAAATGCACTTTAAAACAATTTTCAGTAAATATCAGAGCATTAGTGCATTCGAACCACAATTTTCAGAAAATGTCTTTAAATGTATTATAATTTTCAGAGAGAGTGAGTTATAGAGAGGGAGAGGGAGAGGGAGGGAGAGAGAGAGAGAGAGAGAACTCTTATATTTTTCATGAAAAATTGATTTTCTAATCTTCTCATCCTTTAATGATTTCACTTTTCCTAAAATGTCTTTAAGAAATGGACTACTTATGAGTTCCATTGACTGAATTTTGTTTATTTAAAGTATTATAAGAAAAAAAAATGAAATCAATTTTCTCATTCATTGGTCAATAACTTGTAAAAAGTTTAAAGAATAATAGAAAACTTTCCTTCAAATCAACCAATTTTTTAAACATCGATTTTTGTGACACAATTTGTCTTTTATTGTATCAAAGAATTTAATGAAAAAAAGAGATCCATTTTTTTTCTCTTTTTTCCAAAGTTTACGCGATCTAAACAATTGAAATGAGATAAATGGCAAGAATTGAACCCAGAATTGTATATCCATCACAATATGGTAGTTCTCTGGCTCTGGGCTCACATTTTTATGTTTGAGTGAATAATTGCGATTCAATTTAAAAGTCGAGTAAAGAAAAAATCAAATCTTTATTTCTTTCTCTTCTCATGTCTTTTGAGCCATAAGTTATGACAAATATTGATTGATTGCGAAAGATTTGCTTGGTATTTGTTCTTGTTCATTTTAGTTCACATTTATCTATTCAATATACTTATCTTTTTCTTAATAGAAAAGATTAAGACTTTTGGATTATATCTCGTTTTTTATTTATTTACCAAATTTTTAACGTTTTTTCTCTTCAGTCAAATG
Source organism: Galumna lanceata (assembly GCA_034695685.1). Lineage (NCBI taxonomy): Eukaryota > Metazoa > Arthropoda > Arachnida > Sarcoptiformes > Galumnidae > Galumna > Galumna lanceata. The sequence continues at coordinate 4,153 of JAQFZL010000612.1, forward strand.
AAAATAAAACAATAAAAAAGTCGTTTTCACTCGAGTTTTATCATTACTTTTTATTTGATTTTATTATTCAATTCGAGAATATATTAGTGTTTTCAAAGGCAATAAACTTTGGGTCAAAGTATTCATTGTTTGGCAACTGTCGGTTCCCTTCACTGGAAAGTATGTGCTAAACATTCCCATCAAATCTTTATTATTACCATTTTTTTTCATGAAAATCATAGAATTCTTTGTTTTTTTTTATAAATTTTTCAAAAATATTTTAGCGTTCATTAAAACAACAAAAACTTTATTCTCGAAGAAGTTTTACACAACTATTGAACTCATAATTACTTCATTTGTTTTAATATTTTTGGAGCAAAAATCTACTGAAATATACTTTTATTACCGATTTATTAGTTTTATTAGCATTTTTATTGCAAGTTAACAAAGTTTACTATTCTTAGAGCTGAGCGCAAATTGACTTTTACTAAATGCTATAATATTTGATATGATGTAACGTCTCAGTTAACTCTGAGATTAAATTAATGTCAAGAAGTTGTCCAAAGACTATCCAAAGACAATCCCAGTGACGATAATTCAATTGATTGCACTCTTTATTCTTATTGTTCCGGTTTATGGACAGATAAATAGTATTTCAACGACAAGACAATCGATATACTAATGATGTCAGACTATATTCTTATTATGTCTTTGACTTATTGGCAAAAATTTACATTTTATGGTTGAAGAGAGAAATTATTCTTAAAAACAAAAATCTTTTATCGAGGAATTCAGTTATCGTCTGAAAAGGAGACAAATAAATAATTCCGTATTTAATATCAGAAACTTTATATCAAATGATATATAAATCGATTGAAAATAAATAGTTATTCAATGATTGCGAGAAAATTGATATTCAAATTAAAAGGAAGTTTCAAATGAGAATATTTTTATTGTTTTTGTTCGGATGAGTTTTCAGAATACTTCCTGTAATTCCAATATATTTTTGGGTAAATTATCTTCAAATGGCGATCCATTTTTCAGTTGCAGAGTTGTGCTGTTGTGTCGGCCCTCAAATCACTTGTAGACAGTTTTTATTATCGTTATTATTATTGTTGTCTGTCTGTCCTCTATATCAAAGTTAGTCAAAACTCAGCTCTGATTACATGTTTGCTGAAGTGAATCACTTGACGGCCAATTGCCGCCAAACCGTCCTCTCCATTGCCTCTCCAATTGAGCTGACCTTCTCTTTAATATAAGTTACGATTTTATCAAATATTTCTTTTCTCAGATTTATATCTAAAGAGTCGGTCCTCAGAAACCACTGTTTCGTTTGGAAGATATTTATCGTTAGATCGCGTTTTTTCTGTCCAACTCTGACTTCAATTGTTTAGTTCTGTTCTGTTCTGCTCTGTTCCCCAACTTTTCTTTTCTATTTCTTTTAATAAAGTTTAAAACTATTTGATCCCTAACTCCTGCATTCATGTCATCAAAAGGTTTGGCTGAGGGTCTGACCCAAAACCAAATGTAACAGTTGTTGTTCGCAACGATTGTCATTATTGGGTAGACTTTAATTCAATTCCCGTTTAATCATAACGTTTGAGTCTAAGGAAAACACATAATTTGTGCGCACAGTTAGCATTTTAGAGCTGTGGACCGCTATTTAATTGCAAGATTCTTCTTCTTCTTCTAGATTAAGATCGATTTGAAATATCTTTTTATATCAATCTTTAGATATAATAATATTTTGCAATAAAAAAGAGTGCAATTCCTTTAGTGTAACTATAAATTAGTTGCTTAGGGCTCAGCACATGTTGTATACAACCACTGATTTAATATGAAAATATATTTTTAAAAAACATGACTTCGAAGTGAAAAATATTCTTTTATTCAGTTTTATCTCTTATTTGATAAAAAGCTATAATTTTAAGTCCAAAATCTTAGGAAATATTAATTCAGTATTTCCTTAAAGGAATCTTTTTATACATTTCTATTAGTGGAGGGAAAGGGAGTCAATCGCTACAAAAATTTTGATTAGATTAGAGCTCAGCTCTCATTTCTTTTAATATTTAGTGATATTTACTCTATTTTGCATCAAAAAAAAACCGTCCAAAAGATGAGTAAGTTTTGATCAATCATTCATTTAACTATCAAATGGTATTAGTCTTTAAAGCCTTAGATATAATCAGTAGACAGTCTTTCAATTTATTTTTACTCTTCAATCAAAATATAATTTGATTTTAATGAAATTCACTAAAAAATATATGATATCCAGTAATTAGTATTCTCCTCAACTAATCATTTAATATTAATATTAATATTTTATTCCTGTTTTAAGATTTGATAATTCAGTCCATAAAAAGTCAATCATTTTTTTTAGTGGAAATCAATAATTATTGCAAATAAAGCGCTAAAACTCTGACATTAAATTAGAATTTTTGATAACAAAATATTTTTATATATTTTTTGATAAATTATTCCATATTATGCTTAATGGTTGACCTGTGCTCTCATCCAACATATATATTGATAGGAAATCGGCTGATCCCTTGAGATGGCAATGCATTAGAGCCATCAAAATCAATACTGGAATATCTAAACATACAGTTCTTGATATCATTGATTGAAAAATTTTGTGGAATTCCTGATAATAGTAGTAAGAGTGGTAAGAGAAGGGCTCATCTCTTCAAAAATGATGGCAAACCTCCCACGAAGATATTGGCCATCAATACATGTACTTCCAATGATAAGTAGCAAATGGAAGAACAATACGAATAATAATCTTATAGTTAAACAAGTTTTTCATATAAATACATATTTCCAGTCCTGATATGTACGTGAGGTTCGACTCTTGATATTTATGGAAAGTAAGGCTACAATTATTAACGTTAGAGTTTAGGGTCAATGCATTGACATTATTTGCTGAATATATTGCATAAAAACATTGAGAATATAATAGCGCTCAGAATATATGGTTGGCTTCGAGTACTATCCTTATTGTGGCGGAACTGAATATCGATGTCATCTTTGAATTTCATGTTTCACTGGATTTCTCGTCGATGTCTTTCCAGTTCTGTTTGGAAATAGAGAAAAACAGAGACGACAACTCTTATATGTTCCTAAAGAAGTGAAAAAAAAAACTAAATTTTAAGCAAAAATTTCACTTTTAGTTTACCGGTTCTCTTATATTCTGTTCTGTTCTCTTCAACCGAAACATTGCTCACAAGAGTGTACACTAATATATAAGGGGACAGAATATGGATCCAGTCAATGGTTAGCTATCATTTACTTAAATAATACGCTTTCCATTAGAGTTGTATACGATTTTTACACGAAAAAAGTGAATTTTCCCGTCAATTGATCTTGGCTATTGAAAAAATAGGCTGGGATCTACTATTGAAGTGCTTCATTTGTTTCTAATCACTAATTAATGAGTGGGCAGTCGTCTGGAATTAGTTGTGACAATACTCTCCAAGTATTTCAAAGAGAAATTAAATGTGTTTTTTATAGAAATCATTCGGTAGTGAATGTTGTACTCAATAATAGCTAAACAGTGTTACGCCCTTTAAATTTGTTTGAAATAATCATTAAGTTTTGACATTAATTTTAAGATTTAAATCGATTAACGATTTATTATTGGATTTATTGCCACTCAATTCAATTGAGAGCCAATAAAAGCAATCAAACAAAAAATTATCGATTTTTGACTCTTTTTTGGCGTTAATTTAAGATTTGTTTCTCAATATTTAGGAAAGAAGTCATTACTCATAATCTCTCTCTCATGTTATGCTGTTCTAAGGGCTCTACACAACACACTTCTAATTATATATTTTGCTATTTCTTTGAGAAATTCATTTCGATTAGAATTTTTTGTTAATAATTTTGAAATTTAATGTTTTATATAAAAAATTATATTTTTCTTCGCTTTCAAAACACATTTCCGTTTTGAGTCACCTTTTTTTTAATGATATGAAACTTTCAATAATTGCTTACGTTATGGAAATATAGTAAAAAAACTAGTGATTTCTGTTAAGGTAGAGCTACTGAATGGAGTGTTTGCCGCACTTGACCGCCATTGAAGAACATTTATGAAGATATGATTTGTCACGGATGGCGATCCCACTGATTATAATCAATGCCATACTTTTCTTGAGTGTCTCACAAACCCTCCTCTATTTCCTCTGTCTTGTTGTGTGTCTAAAGTGTATTCCTCTTCATTGAGAAAAATCTATGGCTTTACTTATAAGGTTGTGTTAACTCTATTTTTGATTTGGTTTTATATGTTATGCATCACTGAATTCAATGCTTTATTATGTATTCTCTTAGACAAGAATTTTGCTCTTTTGTTAGACCATTCGGATAGTCTTAAAGACTTTACTGCAAACAAAATATGATTGTTAACAATGTCTCCTTTCGTGAGTGTTTTGCAGACTTTTACTAACAATAGTCGGCTTATTATACGATAAAATATTTGAACCAATTTTCGACACTTTTACTGATCTTTTGTTATAACAATTTCTAATATTCTTATTACAAGTGCTGTCGAGTGAATCCAATGAGAGTGAAATGCAAGAGAGAGGGAGAGGGAGAGAGAAGGAGAGGATTCATGCTATGAATTATTAATTTATGAAAATTATATGAATATATTTTATATTATCGAATGATATTATTCTTAATATTGAGTTAAATATTTATGAATAAAATTCCATTTATAATAAATCAGTCATAAAAAGGATAATTTCAAAGGGAATCCTCTTTTAAGACGAGCCCCGAAAGAGCTCTTTAATCAAATATTAGTGAAATATTGTATTGGATTCCAATTGAAAAGACATTTGAATTAAATTCATTTTCTAGAAATAGTAATTTTTTCTCCAATCCTAACATATGAGGGGTCGGAGCAATAAAATTTACATTTTAATATTGTTGACCCCATGTGTGTTACCTCAGTTTTAGTAGACTTTTTTTGTAATTTTCAATCTCTCAGTTTGCAAGAGATGTTACACTAATGAAAGTCTATGTTTTCTCATTAGAAAACAGTTGGAAATGGCATAGGAATGGGTGGGGAGAGTGAGTGCCATAGTTTTGCAAATATGTAAACTTTATGATAGAAAATAACTGTATGTTTAACTATAGACGAGTGGCTCTTCTCCTGAAGAAGAGCTACAAAAACATTGATTGTAACAAAACAGTGCAGTAGTAGTCAGTAGTCGACCACTACTTTTTGCACACAATTTTGATTTGTTTTAAACACAAAACAACATAAACAGAGGCACTGATTACCGGACTGAGAGGAAGGTTGTCTCTCAGTGTTCGGCAATTTTTTGGTTGTTTTTGTTTTAGTATTTAATCGCCTAATATAAGGGCTAATCATTAGATGTAAGTAACGGCCATTTGTATGGCGCCGATGCGCGAGAGAACGTCATTCGAGTTCTGGTTCTGCGAAGTCTGAACTATTGTCGAGGTCGTCCTCATCACATTTACTCCATAAGAATAGAAATGGAAGAGCAAATGGGCTGCACTCGGGCTCTCCACCATCGCTACTGTATATTTGTTTTGAAGCCTCCGGCGGTCTATCGAAGGAAAAGTAGCAAAAATTGAGTTAAAAATTATTTTTCTAAAGAATATTAAACTCAACTAAAAAACAAATCGCTTCGAGGAATAGCTTAACATTTTGATTACTACGGATTCCGACACATTTTCGTAACAAATCGCCCAAAAAATAATTAAAATCTTTTCGGGAATTACTCTCTTTTCTGGAGAGTAAGTCCTAAAGAGACAGCACTAAAAGGGCTGAAAAATAATTTCGGTTTTTAGTACTTATTTCAGGTGTTTTTTCAAAAGAACAGATGCAGAGCACAGCATAAAATAGAACTATTAGTAGATATGGAGATGAAAATATGGTTTGAGATGTGGTTTGCCTTCTTTAGAGTGAAACTGTTCGCTAATACCATCCCTTTAATTTTAGGCCTGAGTGGGCTTAACATCAAAATATTGTTTTTGCCATAACTTATACTAACAATTGTTTTGAGGCGTTAATAGAGACAAATGTCTATCGATTATCGACAGATAATTACTTTTTAGTACTTTTTCTTCTTTTTGTTAAAATGCTGTCCAATTATTCTGTGCTCTGAGACTTATTAAACTGAATTGAATTGAAAAAAATGTATAATTCATATGAAAACAGTTCTCGAAGTAATAACGAGAAGAGATATCCACTCATTTGTATCAAAAGCTTAATGTGAATGAATTCTACCAAAAATGGATTTACATAACCCTCAGGTCTATGACTCGAAGGGGAAACTATTTCTGGAAAAAGTGAATAATTAATTGAAAATCTAATTATTGTATGGATAGCATAGTGTGTGGTAGACATCAATTTGATGATCGATAATTCCATTAGACTCGAGCCCAAACAAATCTTCACAAACTTTTCATTGAAGCGTTGGCTCAGAATATTTGAGTCCGAAATTATTATTTTGTTCGTCATTTTCTATTGGGTGGCCTAAACATAACCATAACCATAACCATAGCATTCCTTTGCATTCATTGTGGAAAATGTTAACAAAATTGTTACTAATTTATATAATCCATTTACGGAACGGGTTTTCGCCCATCACAGGAGTACATCAATTTGCTTGAGCTCACTATTACTGGAGTTGACATTAGAGTACTAAACATATAAACAATTAATTGATTGAATTGAGAAAAACATGTTATCAAAAATCATAGGAAAAAAGGACTATCTATTAAGCGGCTAATGTATTGGCAAAAGAGTCGGCACTGACTCTCATATAATTCATGCAAATCTTTCTAAACTAGTTTGTTGCTAATGGACCGCATGGGTTAGCATTAAATCCATTTAAATTGAACCATCTCTTCTTGCAAGATTATAAATAAACAGAGCTCTGCATATATTTTTGATGATTATTACACTCGTATTACATATGTTTTCACAACAAAAATAAATATAAGTCTCAGAAGAAATACATTGAATATCATCTGTCAAATGAGAGACTACTTTATGCTAAACTAAGTCATCAAACAATCCGTTTGTGTATTAAATTTGCATTAATTCTCAATTTTTAATTATTTGTGCAAATATTGCGTTAATTAGCGAATCAATTGTACCTTAATTTTATTCATTATTTTTAATATTACCTTTGAAATCATATAAATGTTATCTATTAAATTGATCAAGGCACTTAATACCAGGAGAGAATAATGAAATATTGTTATTAAAGTTAATGAAATATTTTATCTAAACTGACATAAACTGCTTGTTTGCCACTGAGTATTGCCATCCCTACCATTTCTTTATGAACTCCATTTTATGTTGTATTTAATTAAGCTTTTAGTGAAGCCATGGATTCGGTATTAATTTTCTTCTAATAAATGACTTCCAATAACTGTTATGACTCTTCTTCTGTAATTCAATCAGATTTTCATCAAAACTACTTTCTGTGACACTATTTTTAGAGAACCTGTGCTTTCAATTGATTTAGAGCTCAGAGTTATCTCTAATATAATATAATATTTTATTGCCATTTATATATAGCCCGGGAAATACATTTGACAGCCATTCACTGGACAGCAATTCATAGATGAATAGCCGTCTCAAGTGATGTAAAACTTCTTTGAGATTTATGTCACACAGAATACAATTTTAATGCTCTGAACTAATAATTATTGCAATTCTAAATCCGATTTAATCGTGCAATTCATGAGCCAAAGTATATTTGAATCCGGGTGAATTGCCTTTTTTTTTATATATATTTAAATGTATTTTATTTATTCTGTGCACCAAAAGAGTGGCTAAAAAATGCAGTGAAATTATTACTTTTAATTTTAAAATGTATATAATCATAGCCTCCGGTAAAATAAACTAAAGAAAATGTCATTAATTGCATTTATTACTAATTTACTTTCAGATGTACCAGATCCTCCCGGAAAGCCGTTGCTAATGGGCTTTACATCACGTTCTGTGAATCTTTCGTGGGCTCCCAGTTTTGATACACACCACTCGCCAGTAGTCAACTATATAATCCATACCCGGTCAGTATGAAAAGCACATAAACTACCATCAAATAGATTTACCTCTGTTTCACTGCCGATATATCGGCTCAGAATAAATTAAACTCAGACTTTCCTTGACTTCCAATTATTGATTCAATTATATTAAATAAACGCTTCAATTATACCAAGAGATGAGTCAATGGCGACTATCAAAGGCTCCATACCTTCATTAGCACATCCTTTTCAGTGAACACTATTTAATATATATTTTTTTCTTATAAAAAAGAGCTCTAAATTGATTTGAAATTTTGTTTTTTTGTTGTCTTTCATATCATTGTATTTAGGATTTTCTCTTCTTAGTCTCAATTAGAAATCCATTAGAAATATATTCGGTCACGTTTTGAGCCCTGAATTATAATCTTTATAAATTACTGTCTATGAGTGTAATTTAATATTAGCATGATTAATTAGTTATCAATCGATTAATCAATTGCCGAATCTCTTATCATCGATAGTGTCGGCGAAAATGGCGAATGGGATTCGTATAATGGGATCGCCACTCTTGATAACAAGACCAGTTATCACGTGGACAAATTACAGCCCTTCACTGTCTATTCCTTCCGTGTGTTGGCTGTGAACGCCATCGGCACGAGTCAGCCGAGCAAAGAGTCATATTATATGGTCACTCTTCGAGAAGGTATTCATATTTTAAGGCATAAATTCTTTATCTAATGATTGAGTCGTTTATATTAAAACCTCAAAATCTTATGAATTTGAAATTTAAAGGAAAAACAAACAAAATATTAAAATCAGATAAAAATATATTTCATTAAAATTTAATTAATTTCAAATTTTTTTAAATAATTCATAGAAACGGTTTTTGAGATATACTTTATTCAGTTCAGTACCGGAATAGGGAATGCCTTAAAGCTAAGGATAATATTTTCATATCCGATGTCTAAACAATTCTCGTATTTCTCTAATAATTAATGTTTTGAAGCCTCTGGACATTTACCAATTGTAGGCAGAGCTGCACCTCCTTATATACTGAGCTCTAACCTCCACTCTCTTAATAACCCTTAAAATGATGACATTTATGACTGTTATGGTGTGTTCAGAGCGCAATTCCGGTGTCAACTCAAACATTATTTATTAATGTTCACCTAATTTTCGTTGGACACAAACCTCATTCTGTGCTTGATTTCAGTCAGTGAACGGAAATTATCAAATTCTGTCACATCTTTGCATATCTTAAGTAAAGCACAGGTAATGTTAGATCACAGTTAGTGAGAGGCGCTCCAAATGGGTAACCGACGAATAGATAATTACTCATTAAACGACTAAAACCACTTAAAATCTCATCAATATTTCTGAGTCGTCGACTCTTTTAATTATCTCTTTATTGAAAGCAAGAGTAAGAGTGAGCCCAGAATTCAGTCCCCAATAAAAGATTAAGTATTTCTTTATTTGAATTTTAAAACATTTGAAAGCAATAAAAAAGAGATAATTAAACGCTTAAACTAATTGAAAGTCAAATTTATTTGAAATTTAAGTAAAATAAATGAAATTTTATTAATTTGTATTAATTATTCACTAATTATTTGTTTGATATGACAGTTCCCGATGGAAAGCCTACAGTGATATCTGCAAGTAATACAAGCAGTTCGACAATCCGTCTTCAGTGGGCACCCCCTAACAGGAACACAATCCATGGAGAGTTTCTCGGCTATAGAATCAAATACAGAAAACATGGACCGATTTTAGGCAGTGAAAGGGAGATAACGCTTAGGGATCCAGACCTCAGAGTGAGCTCTAGTTTTCAAAACACTAAATCCTTAACAAAAAATCCATAACAAAGCCTATTGTCAAAGATTTGGTCTAATTTTTCTCTGCTATTCTGTTCCCAATAGTCGTATACATTAAGAAATTTACAGCCGTTTACTGAATATATGATAACTCTGCAAATATTCAATCCGGCGGGAGAGGGACCGTCCACTGCCATAACCGGAATGACAGATGAAGGAAGTGAGTGAACCAATTTTCTCCAAATCATTGTTTATTAGCAATTAGTCTAATGTTATTCACAGAAATTGAGTACATTTTCAACACTTAATTGTATTAAATTTTTGGTTCAAATAAATTCCTATTCCTATTGTTTTTCGTTGGACTTAATATTCAGTTGTTATGAAACAAAAACATTATTATATTCTCTAACTTTTTATGAATAGTTTTATTATCCATTTGTTTAACTAATGCTTATTATTACACAAATTAGCAGAGTTATGACAGTTTCGACCCT
>JAQFZL010000613.1:0-14438 GCA_034695685.1 Galumna lanceata
CCAACACTTCTCCAAATTGATATCCACCGACAGAGAAGGCGTGGATTACAATCTGTGGATATTCATCGACTTTTTCAGTCATAAAATTGAGAACATTTTCAGCTATTCTTTGAGATCCCCTCTGAGGTAACAATAAATCTAAAGGACTGATTTCGACGGTCAACACATCAAAACCTCGTTTAAAGTACAGATTTCGGTATTTTTCTAAGTATTTATCTTTGGCTAACATCCAGGCAAAAAACACAACCAGTCGTCTCTCTTCACATTTATCTTCTTTTTGTGGAATAGATTTCTGATGGCAATACTTTAGACTTATATTCTTATCGATGATAAGTCTGTCAGTAGTTTTTGACTGAAATTTATACTTTCATTAATATTTTTTAAAAATAAGTTAATATTTACAGCAATCGTTGTTTTGTTGCTTTTATTTAATAAATTCATAGAAACTCTGAGCAAACAATATATCCATTCTCTTATCAATAATAAAATACTCATAATATTTGAACATAAAATTTGATTTAATATCAATCAGTTATTGACTATAACTAAAGAGACACACTTTTCACAGTAATAAATATCGAACACAATTTAAGTGTAGTTATTATTATTTTAAAATATCAATAAAGTATATTAACTATTTAAATAAATGTAAACTTGCATATCTTATCAAAAATCTTAAGGAAATCAAAATTATATGACTAAAAAATATTATTTTACAAATTTTTCCTTGAATTTGAAAATTTGAACACAATTTATGTGTAGTTATTATTATTTTAAAATATTAATATTTTAGAATATTAACTATTATATAAGCAGAGTTACCAAATGTATTCTTGCATCACTTACTCATGATTCATGAGTCATGAATAATTGATGAGCAAAAATCATGAGGAAATCAAAATTATAGCTCATGTTTAATATCTGAATTTTTTATAAACTTGAACAATTATTTGAAAATAATTTTTTTTAAAATACCATGCAACTCTTTTGGAGTTCATATACGTAGAGTTGTCAAACTAATTTTTCTCATAGATTTATTTGATAGCTTTTCATTATTTTTAAAATAAAGAAATGAGTCTTTTGGGCACTTATTTTAAATGAGATATTAATAGTGGGTTTAAATGTAATTATATAAATAACTTAACTATAAAGAGATAACTTAATTATTTGAGTCGAGGCAGAGATGATATTCATTAAGAAATTCTTTAAGTTATTTCTATTCAAAATTTTAAGTAAAACTTCTGGGAAGTCAGTCAAGTCGTACACCAAATTCCTATATTAACTCTATGTTGAATCACTACCAATGAATAACTTGTTGTGTTTGACGAGAATTTAATCATTTTTATTAAATCAAATAATGCTTTGAATTAAAACATTTGTTTTAAATCTCGAGATTTTCGTTAAGAGATATTTAAATTGAAATTCAAATCATAAAAGTCTTAAATACTATCGAATAGGGCTTTACTTAACTCGACTTCAATTCAAAATGGATTCAAAGGTTTCCGAAACAAAAAAATCGTTTGAGTCTAAAACGAAAAGAAACGACACAGAAGTGGGACAGACAGGAGAGGGCGAACACAAGAGGGCGAAAAGAGTACGCAAAACAGTTCTGAAGAAATACAAGCGATCGTCGACTCAAATATCAAATGAAGACTCAGAAGAAGACTTCGCAGATATCAGTGACGAAGAATCGGAAGTCTCTCACTCTAAAGAAGACTCGGAAATGTGGCTCAATCTTGAAAATGTGGTCGCTTTTGGTTTGGGAGTTACCATCGGATATATGGCTATGAAATACTTGAGTACTTCTGAATAGTTTTGATGATTGAATCCAAATGTTATATAAAAATATTCAAATAAAAAATACAAAATTTTAGTGAAATCAATGACTTTATAATTCTATAATTTTTAGAATATATTAATTAAAGTAATTATTTTTCCAATATATTAAACTTTAATAATTTAAGCCTAAACTTTAAAGTTTAGACTCTAAACTTTAGACCACTAGAGATAATTCATTTATATATAAACTTTAAAAAAATTGAGAAATTTAATCATTTGAATCAATAATTTTTTGGAAAATTCCTAAAAGTTTGTCAAAAGTTTAATCAATCGATGGGTTGATAATTTTTACTAAAGTTGAAATATTGAGCCAAAGGTCACATAATTTTTTTTGTAAATGTTTAGTATAATAATAATTAAATAAAAAAGTCATTTGAAGGGCAAACACTCATTTAGAGGTCAATTACGTAATCTTTCAAATTTTCATTTTTGGTCCATTTTTAGAAAAATCAATTAGAGGTCATTTAGATGTCAAATAGAGGTCAAAGAGTGGACGTGAAGGACATTAAGTCACGCACTTATATGTCGTTCATCACGTATTGCCAGTTGTGGTCATTCACGAAATGACTACAAATCGTTTAAAAGTTTATAAATTTTCCATTAAATTGAAAATTTACTCAATTATTTTAGTGAAATAAAAGATGACAAAATTTTCAATTGTTTTTTTATTTAAAATAACTACAATTAATTTGAAAGTCAAGTTAAAAACTTTTGGTTGTAATTCATATGAGATTCATCTTTGAATTCAATGAAGATTTTATTAATGATAGTTTTAAAAGGATTATCCTTTGGTTCAACGGAATACAACTTTTTTTTTAGAGTAAAGACATGAGATCTATAAATATAAAATTATTGCCATTTTTTAAGCAAAAAATACTTTAGTTTTAAAATATAATTTGAAAAACTTTCATTAAAAATGGATTTAATTGAAAATATTCTAAATATAATAAAATGACATCAATTTATTCGATAAAATATAAGAATCTATGAAACAGTGATTAACGCTATTATTGAACACAAATAGGAATTATTATTTTCATAGATTTATCGAAACCCGAATTATAATTGACTGATAAATGAGTGTTTGAGCCGTTTTCATAAGTTATTAAGTTTTGTGCCAACAAACAGATCGAAACCTTTTGAAGCGGAGGAATCATTAGTTGATTCGAAGACAATTTGATTACATTTTCGCTAAGAGTTTTGTCATTTGTCCGACATTTAAGACTAACACAAATTATATCGTTTTCCGATTTATTTCTAAAATGGATTTCTTTCCATTGATTTCTCAATAATATTATAGACGTTTGGGAACACTGAAGCAATTTTTCTGTTAATTCTTTCTGTTAATGAAAATTAAAATATTAATTAAATTGTTTTCATTAAATACTATATTTTAAATATAATTATAAATGACTTACTCGGGGCCAAAATGTGGCTGTAATGTGAAAAATAGCAAGAATATGCGGACATTTAAGCGAATCGGTGTATACCGTAAGAGTAGATTCTGTTTGTTTGAGACCATATGATTGAATTCTTATTGGAATTCGCATTTCGTACTGAGTTTTCGTTACTAAAAACAAATTCTTGGGATCTGGAAATCGAAAGCTATGGATCGCACTCTCCGGATGTCTATGAATTGGTTCAAAGAATATACTTTTGTTTGATTCCAAATGAAATTTTAAAGGAATTTCGTTATTTATTTGTTGATTAGAAATGCATAAATCGATTGTTTTTCTTTGGATTTTGTCTTCAAATAAATGATAATTAAAATCTAAACAATTGGAGTAATAAAGGGGTCGTTTAATGAGGAGTTCTTCTGACTTAATATTACAAATGACAGATAATGGAGTTATGGCTAAATTAATTCCTTCAAAAAAAATAAATATTTGAAAGCATAAGGAAAATGATCCGCATCTCAAAGGAGTGATTATTATTTGATCGGCAAAGAGTCCATCAAAAAGAGCGGGAATACTAATTGGTTCTCTCGGGTATTCTAATAGGAAAGCATTTAATGTGTCGACATTGATCTGTAGTTTTATCAGTGCTTTGAATGGAGTGATCGACATATTCCTAATTTTTAAATAATTGAGTTTAAAGTCAACAAATGTTCCCAAAGTAAGCGATAACTCATTCGGTGACACAAATATTAATTGATTTAAGTTTAAAGCGAAACCGTTTGACATCGTATGTGTCTGTCCTAATGTTGTCATCGTTCCCAAACCAGAACTAATTTTTGATTCACTTTTGGCTGAATTGAGTGACATTTTTTCAGTCATATCTTCACATGAATTAAGAGTGGAGTTAAGGCTTGGATTAAATGAGTTTTCGCTTTGATTTTCTTTAGAAGAAACCAAAGAAATTGATTTACGTTTCCTATTCTTGCGATCAATAATTTTTTGTGCCGTTTCTAAGGTATTAAACGTTGAATTGATTTCATCAAAAACTGAAGCAAACGATTCATTAAAATGAGTGGAAGTATTACTAAATGATTTCAAATCAATTGAACTATTGTCTGAAGGGATTGAATAAATGGGTTCCGACCGCTCTTTGAAATAAGAATTAATTGATTTACTCTCGAAATGACAATTTGGTGGACGAAATGTCGCGTTTATATCGATTTTTGGTTCTTCAGCTCTCAATTCAAAATCAGAACATTTACTCAAAGACTTAAAACTATTTTCATTAATCAAAGATATCATTGGATTGTCTTTCAATGAAAAACTATTCATTTGACAGCCATTCAAGTCTTTCAAATCATTTCTTGAAATCATTTTATCTAAATATTAATGAGAATTAAAAAATGATTAAAAGAGTGAAAGTTTTACCGTTGAAGCCATCGGTCATTGAAAATGAGTCATACATTGAAATACTGGTATTGTTTTCAATTGTTTTAAGCGTTCCTTTTAGTGGAGATAATCCCAAAGTATTGTCCCATTTGTTGAGTTCATTACAAACGTCTTCAGACTTTTCTTTAATTTCAGAATTTTTATTATTAACACAAAAATTGTTTTCAAATAATTGTTTTTTGTTATGAAATGTAAACAAATTTTTGGTTTTTGAAACATTTGTCTTCAGTTCGAGACTCGCCGTTAAATTACAACCCATTTGGGTATCAGACAAAAGTTGAAGACTTAAATCAGATTCAATTGATTTTTGGTCACAAAATGAATCCATTTTAATATCATTTAAACATTTGGTTCACAATTTTAAATCATTTAAACTCTAAAGCATTGATTCATTTAAAGCGGTTTAACATTTAAACTCAAATCACGTGAAGTCAGTGTAGAGTTGAGTAGAGGTCGATATCAAACCTAATGTACAATAAAAGCTGATTTAATTGTTTTTATGTTTGTTTTATAAATTTATTTTTTCTAACAAATTATTAATTTGTTTTTAATTAAAAATTACTTTTATTTAAAATTAATTAATTTTATTATTTTTTCAATATTTTTCTTATATTTGAAAATTATGTTAAAACACCTCTAATTAACTTTAAATAAGAAATAAAAGTTTTGGCGGTATTTTAGGTATTTGTTTGAAATAAATTAAAAGTTTGTAAACAACTTTTGAAGAGATAATTAATGGCAAAAGTTTTAAGAATTGATCGAAAAGATCTACAGAAAAGGCTTCAGATTTATGGTCTGAATGTCTTAAGTCCTGTCATAACTCTTATTGAAAGGGAAATATTGAATGCATTCCCTACTTATGAATCGGTCGATGACTTCATTAAACAATTTATTAATATTTTGGTTAATGACTACAAAATGGACTCATTTATGGTCGACGGAAAGACTGCCCAACAAGTGATCGATCACTTGAGGGAAACCCGAGTTTCCCAGAAGAGTGACGACAATCTGGTGGTCAAAAATGTGGTCAATAATAGCGATAATCGAAAGACAAACAAAACTTTTTTACAACATTTGAGTCAATTATACCAACATTTGGAAAAACATCCAGTCTTTCAAAAGTCCAAGAATTTTAAACTCACAAAAATTGATTCTTTAATCACATCCGAAGATGAATCCACTGATTGTATTGTTTTTGGATTTATATATAAAGATATTTCAAAAATCAATGAATTTGTGGTCGAAGACAACTCAGGAAAAGTTCCGCTCGTTTTCACAGAAAGCACTCAATTTAGAGATTCATTAATAACTGAAAATAGTTTTGTTTTGATTGAAGGAACTTATTATTCATCAAAAGATTATCTTTTGGTTGAAGGTATCGGTCAGTCGCCACCCATTGATTTGAATGCGACCATCGATTCATCAAATAGTCTGCAAAGAAAGGGACGAATGATTGTCGTCATATCGGATATCCATTTGGATGACAACAAGACTATAGAAAAATTGCGAACTCTTTTTACGGGATATAATTCAATGGTTCCGATTCCCGACTCTTTCATATTTATCGGCGACTTCTTGAGTAAACCGTATGAAGACGTCTCTCATTTCAAAGGTTTTATTTTCTAAACTTTAAACCACTTTTCTTTTGAAACAATAATTAGCTTTAATTACATTCAATACAAACTCCAATATATGAAACTTTTAACCACTCATTCATTCATTGCTTATAAATAAAATACTTTAAATTACTTTAGTTTTAAATTGAGTAAAAAATTCAGTTTATTATTAAATTATTTTTTCATTATTTAATCATTTAATGAATATTTTATTCTCAGCGCTTATGAAAAATTTCGTGAATATGATTTCGAGGTTCAATAAAATCTGTGAGTCCTCGCAATTTATATTTGTTCCCGGATTTAATGATAGCGATGGACATCAAATACCGAAGTGATTCAATTATTTGTTTTTAAGCCAATATATAACTTATTATCTCTTAACAGATCCTCTTTTGCAAGTGATATGTTTCCGTACACCACAACTAAAATCAAAAATTTCTTTTTGGCCACAAATCCGGTCAACATATATATCGACGGCAGACATATCTGTTTACTGGGATTCCCACTTATCTCTAAGATTAAGAAACATATAATACATAAGGGCTATGAAGACTCATCAGAAATGGGCAGCGCTTTGGCCAAACATATTGTATGCAACGCTCATCTAAACGCTGGAATATCAAAGAATTTGGATAATTCCCTCTCTTTATTCCATTTACCAGATTTTTTGCTGATAACTCACTTCAATGATAGAGATGATGTTGAGGGAAATGCCTTCAATTATGTGAATTTAGTCGGTTTACCCTCTTTTTCAAAAAATGGTTTCAAATTTAAAGTATTATATACCGACACTAAAACTGTTGAAAACTCACAGATCTTGGTTTAAAGTTTCGACTCTCCCTCTCTTTCCCCTCTCACTATACTCTCATTCCGTGCTTTTCAACAAATCATTGCATTCCTTTCATAAAAATAAATAAAATGCATAAAAACAAATCCTTTGATTGAAAAATGAAATTCTTTTCGATTTTAAATAAAAATTTTATAAAATTAAATAAAAATTATTTAAGAAATTATTCAAATAAAACAATTCCTTCGCTTCCAAAATGTGATTTCGTTGCAAATAATAAAGTATTTGAAATTTTTCTATTAAAATGTTTTTAAAAATTGAAATAAATGTGAGTTTAGTCTCGTTTTGGACGCTTTGAAATCGAAAACATCCATAAATTGAATCTCTCGCCAGCACTCAATGCTTGGTATAAACAACCGGTTATTATAACCGAAGCCAAAGTAATTAATATTTCGATAAATTTCTTAATTTAAAGTTTGAATCAAATTTTAGGGACAATATGTTTGGGAAAATCAAAAGAGATATCTTGGTAATTCATTTTAACTAATTAAGTTATAGTTAAATATCTGATGAGTCTATTTGTGATAAATTTATAGATATTTGAATTCTACTATAATTGACTCGTATCGGGCTATAAGGGCACTTGCGCTGTTTTAAGCATTGATAGTAAAGGTACGAAACAAACATAAACAAAAACCTATTTTAAGCGCCAAAAGTTCAAATGAATATTTTTCTGATAGTGATTGTGATAATTAATTTCAAATATTTCAATAATTTATTATATTTTTGTATAAATTTAATTTGTTTCAAATAAATTTAATTACTTATGAAAAATATATTCTTTTATTTCATATTCTTTTATCAAATGACTGAATTTTGGTACCATTTATCATATATTGATATAGAGAGCAAGTGCCCTTATAGCCCGATACGAGTCAATTTTTTTTTGTAATTAAAGCAAAGCATTTGTTTCAATGAATTGATTTAAGGAAATGTTGTAAATTTCAAAAAATGTAGAACTAGTAAACCCACAAATAAAAAGCCATTATATACAATATGTATAAAAGCATCGCTTCTGAATTAGGGATTAATTTTATTTACTCCACAATAAACCCCATTTTATTAACTTTTGTTAAAATAAGGTTTGAATATTTAAAAAAAGGTTTTTTTCAAAATAATCCCAGTTTTTATAATTTATTATCAGAATATATATATATATATATTAAAATCGATTAAAATAAGGAAAAGAAAGGGAGAGGAAGGGAGAGGTCAACAGTAAAGTCAGTTTTAGGTTAGAGTTCACCGATTCTTAAATCTCTTAGAAGTGATTAAAAATTTATTTTTAATTATATTTTGAATTAAAATTGTTTCCCAAAAATGAAATATTTTTAAGGAAAAGGTTGAAAATTGAGTGCAATTGAAGGCAAAGGAGTCTTTGATGTGAACCCAAAAGAGAATATTAGGTATTTTAGTAGTGTTTTAGTAGTTGTGTTGTACTACCGGTTCAGTCGGTTTCGTTCACATTATATAGCATTGAATGCGGTTTTGGCTCTGTTTTAGTCAGGTTTGATGACCCACTATAGAAACCAATATTACCACTACAGTCCCATTACAGCCCCACTACAGACCCGCTATTGAACCCACAATAAACCCAAAGACATATCAAATGGTTATTTAATGTCAGCGCTTATGTGTCGCTCACTTTTCGGTCAATAATTCATTTAAATCGCAATTTAAGTGAAATTTCTATTAATTCGTAGTTTTCAGGTATTTATTCATTCATTCATTTATTAATTATTTATTTGTTTTCATTTCAAACAAAATTTATTTTTTATGAAAATATATTAACGAATAAATCATTTAATTATTGATTTGTTTATGTTTTCACTCATTTGCCTTCATTTGTGATAAAAGGATGAATTGTGGGCAACAATATTGTCTTAAATGGAATAATCACACAAACAATTTGGTCAAAGTCTTCAACCAATTATTAGATGACCAGAACTTCTGTGACGTGACTTTGGCTGTTGAGGGAACTCATCTTAAGGCACATAAGATGGTGTTGTCGGCGTGCAGTACATACTTTAAAGAGCTTTTTGTGGCCAATCCATGCAAACACCCGATTGTTATCCTCAAAGACATGCGTTTGGATGACTTGAAAGCGATAATCAATTTTATGTATTCGGGAGAAGTGAATGTCTCTCAGAACCAATTGGGAGCTCTTCTCAAAACAGCGGAAGTCCTTAAAGTAAAAGGACTCACAGAAGTCAATGACAAACAAACAGACTCTTTGTCTGTTCCAAACACTTCAACCATTAATAAGACATCAACTGATAGCCCACAACAACCAAATATGTCGTCCGCCTGTATTACCCGCAAAAAAAGGAGACGAAGAGGTAATCACACGAATACCTCAATTTCTGGTGAAAGCGATCAGAACTCATCTCAAAGTGAGGACAGCGCTGATGACACTAATAAGAGACCTAAAGATTCGTCGCCAGTTGTCGACACTTCTTCGCGTTCCAGTAAAGAGTCAAGAAGTCTATTGTCAGAATCCAATCCAATTAAGACAACGATCACCAAAAGTGATGCACAAAATGTTATTCAAACGCGAAGACGACAAACAATACAACATTTGGAGGAAACCAATCGCGACGTTAACAACGAATCTCTCACTGATAGCGAACACATTAATAACGGAAACGTAATAATCATTAAATTGTTTTCATTTTTAGAAATCCTTTTATTTAAACTGATTTAATAGCCGTCTGAGTCGTGGCAATCAAACGTTGAGAACAGCACTGCTCTGGCGCTGCCGCCCAACGAAACTGAAGACGAATCTGAAGACATGTTTGGTTTGAATAATCATTTATTTATTTCCAAAACTAATTGCATTTTATAACAGATGTGAAACCAATCATATCTTTTGACGAGTCGTCGACACCCGTTTCCAACGCTTTGGTTTTGCGCGAAGATTCATCTATAATGATGTCGAGCCCTACTGATAGTAATTCAATGGCGGGTCCCTCTTCTGCTCAAACGGGTGAGACTTTTATTATTTGTTTTAATAGTGAATTCTTTTGATTCAAACTTAAAATCAATTAAAAGAAATGCAAAACATTTGTTGAGTTTTAGTTGAGTCCAGATTCAGACATTTGTGACCCATGAGAATAGGGTAGTGACAAATGAGGGGTTGTGTCCTTGGAATGAGTGGTCGGGAAAAGAGTGTTGGAAAATAATGTGCTGTTTGTTGTAATTGTAGGCAAGATATGTGTTTGTCATCTCTGTCACCTCACATTCACGGCTTACAGCAGTTTGAGAAGACATATGGCCCGACATTATGCAGACCGAGAGAGATATGAGTGCGAAATATGTTTGAAATCCTACTCTCGAAAGGATTACCTAAAAGAACATAAAAAATTAAAGCACGCAATGGATAACAATTGTTGATTTGATTCTTTCATCGAATACCCCATAATTTATGACAATTTCCATATTTTTCTATATTTTTTCATTATTTTTGATTATAAAAAAACTGATTCCAGGATTCGTTTCATAAAATAAAACTAAAACATAATTTATTCGATAAAATTTGTATATTTTCTATAATCACTTTTTCATATTTTTTTAAATATAAAAAGTAAATGTTTGTTGAGATTTAAGTAAATGTAATGATTCGGTCCTTTAATTGATAGGTAACATAAGATCGTCTTTGAGATCATTCGGTTTTCAGCCCATATTTACTGATAGTCGTAGCGAATGTCCGTTTTGTCACAAGAAGATTGTAAACATGAGAAGGCATATCAATGAAGTACATGTGGGGGTCCTCTATCAGTGCCAAATCTGTTGCCGAAAGTTTAAACGAAAAGACAAACTCAATCATCATTTAATTACTGAACATAGCATTTGATTATTCAATTCAACGCTAAAACCATTCATTTCCAACCTTTTAATACAATTACTCGTAATATATATTATTTTAATGTAAATTATCGTTTGTTTTCAATATTTATATTATTTTCAATTAATTGTCTTAAATAATAAATATAAGTATAAATTCAATTCGATTTAATATATTTTGAATTAATGTTATTCTGACTAAACATTTGTTGAATAAATTCCGATAAAATGTCAAATTTTGTCGATTATTTAATCAAATAAATCATTGATTTTAAAGAGCATTCAATGTTTGACACATCAATCAGTTTAGAGGAGATATTATTATACTTTTCTCATCCAAAATCTTATGGAAGGATTACTCCAATAGTCTTACGAACACATAATTAACACTAAGAGTGTGAACCAGAAAAGGAAAAATATAAAGAAATGAGAGCTGAAAAGTGATATTCTGAGCGATAACTTATCACAAGTTGTGATTCACAACCTTTTATTACAAAAGTAGAGTAGTATTTATTTCTAATTTTTTTTGTTTGCTTTTCACTGAATAATGTTTTGTTTGAATCATATTTTGTTGTAAATAATGATTTTCAAAATTTTATCCAAATTTATTTTAAAAGCCTTTTTAGTTGAATTGGATTTGAGTTAAAGGAAGGATATTTATAGTCGTCCCACTCTAACACATTTTCACTGACTCTCATCCTTTCAAAGTTTAACTCTTAGATATACTTATATTTTAAAACAATTTGTATTTATTTAAAAATGTATGGTTTAAGCGAAATAAGAGATAATAATAAAGGAATAGATTCGGAAAATTCAAGTCTATCTGACAGTTCTTCGGTATTTTGGTGTAATCGTAACCAAACATTTCGTGTAAATCTCAAACATTTACTTCATTCCTACAGATTTCACGTAAGACTATTCTATTGATTTATTTTGAAATAAGTTAATTACGAATCATTTTTTCAAATAAATTGATTCTAAGTTTTAGATTTAAATTAAATGAATTGCATTGAATTAGTTGCTGGTCGTCGGGTTAGTTATAATCGATTGTATAATAGTTGTGATCGAACTTATGATAGATTTGCAAATATATCGAAACAATTGCGAACATCATTCAAATGGGACGCAATCAACAGCTCATACAATAGCTGAGGTCAGTCTAAATCAAATCAGAATAAATCAAATTAAGAATTAAATTGTGTTCAGGTTTTGCATTACTCGAGTATTGCCATTCTTTGTCTCTTTTCAATTGAAATTATTTTCAAAGTCTATGCCTTTCGAAAGGAATATTTCAAACATACGGCAGAAGTTTTTGATTCTTTTATTGTCTTTACGTCACTAATTCTCGATATAGTTTTCATAAAACATGACGACATTCTCAGATATATTGGATTAGTTATTGTACTCCGTTTGTGGCGAATAATTCGAGTTATTCACGGTATGACTCACTTCCACTCAACCACTTTTTCATTTATATTAACTTTTATTTGAAGGCATCGCTATTTCAATAAAGACTCCTTTAGAACACAATTATGAAAAGGAAAAGAAAAAGAGAGAAAGAAATGATAGAGAATTGGCTGAAATTCATTTATACGTCAATTCACTTGAAATTGAAATAATGAATTTGCGATCACTTCTCAAAAAGAGTAACATCAGTGAAGACATCCCACAAACTTATCTTAAAATTGATCGCAAAGTTTGAATAACTGTTGAAGTAATGAATAAATGGAAAAATATTGAAATAATGTCAGAAGAAAGTAATGATAGCTTTTATAAGATTTATAAACTTATATATTATAAGTCATATACCTTTTTAATGTTTATTGAGTTCTCAAAAATACTTTTTTATTAATTAAATGGTCAATAGTATGGTGACGATGATCACCATGATCATTTTAGTAAATAAATTACTTATATTTTGATTGATTTTAGTTTAATTTATTATTTTAAAATTGTAATTCATAAAAGAGTACAAAACTTATGAAAAATTCAGTTTTTATTATTTAATATTCATTTTTATTAATTTTTGTTTAATAACAAGGTTTGAGGGAAAAGTCTATTACCATTACATTTAAGGGTTTACATTAAATAAGAAATATTTATTTAAAATAAATTATTTTGAATCAATTGAATAAATTTAAAATAGTTCAATTCAATTCAATTCAATTCATGCATGAAATTCAAAATTATTAAATATTAATAATAAAAATTATATAGTATTTCAATATTGAAATTTGTTGTTTTATCACAATTTGATAAAGATACATTTTTATGAAGGTCCATTATTAATATAAATATATTTAAATTACTTTATTTACGAATAAAATTCTCTTTGTTGAGGTGATAAGTTGGGATATCCTATATTAACAAAGAAAAACATTTGTGGAGATCTATTATTAACCCTTTAAATCATTTATATCCTAATTTAAAGCAATAAATAAGACAAATGAAATGAGCAAAGTAAAGTCTATTTGTAAGTAAAATGAATATTACCTTGCTCATAATTTTTAAGTATTGAATGCTATCAAAAATGAACAAGATCAAATGCATAGTTATTGAAATCAAACAATAATTCAATTGTAATTTAGGCTAAAATATACGAAAATTTATAAAATGAACACTAATTTAGACTATAGTTTAGAATCTAAACTTTAGATTAAATGTTTTTATTGATTTATTTGGTTTTATAATAATTATTAATAATTATTTGTTAGCTAGTTATTTTTACTTAAAAAAATAAACTTGAATTTATATTATTAGTGAATTTATGTCTAACATATTTAAAGTTCAAATATTTTAGTTTTGTTCTAATTTTAACATAATTTTATCTTAATTTCCAAACGACGGGAATCCCTTCATTCTCGTTCCCTCCCTTACAAATAAAACTCACTCCCCTTCCCTCCCGTTTCCGTCAAGGGAACGGGAGTTTACGGGATTCCCTACGGGAGTAGGGACTCCCTTTAGGTCCTTAGTACAAACTTAACCAATTTTGAGGGCTTATACTTTTCCTTAACTAGAAAGAATTAATAATGTACCTTGATCATTCTCATAAAGGAAATGTTAACATAAGTATGATTTGGCTAGGTGGAGATTCGTAAAAAAATGAGCATGATCTCATTTAAAGATTTAATCTAAATGTGCATATTTTTACGGGTAAAAATTCAGCTGCAAATGACCATGAACAACTTAATTATAATTAAGTGCAAGGAGAATTTGTTCTCTCAAATATAATTACCAAGTTTATTAAAATTATGAACCCTTTGGAAATGTATAAGAATAAAAAGTTCGACCCCTATGTCGAGTTTATAGTCTGAAAAATATGCCAAAAATATTCCAAGCTTTTGCTTAAATATGCTTGGTAATAAAAACATAAAAATTTTAAACGACTCCTTGAGTATATTATTAGTAATAAATTACTAATAATTAATAAATATGAAAAATTACCCTGAT
>JAQFZL010000614.1:0-14431 GCA_034695685.1 Galumna lanceata
TCGAACGATAACTATTAATATTTATAAGTTATTAATAATAACTATTATAATTACATTTATATCTTATTATTTTGAACTCTAACTCTTCATTTTTCTTATGGAAATACAGTATTTTTAGAAATCTATTGTTTTAATAATCAATTGTTTTATTACATATTTCTTATCATTTCCTTTAATTCTATGATTATAAATAATATGTAAAACCATTAATAGCTCAAATTTAAGCATAAAAATTAAGTATTTTCTTTGTTTGCTTACATTTTATTATAGGCATTGAGTCAACAAATATCTAATTAACAAAAAGTTTATTATTCAAATAAATATGAAAAGTGTTACAAACTATTGGTATCCTATGGTTTAATACAGAAAGTAATGAAACAAATTAACAAAATATCGTTTAATATTAAATATTAAATTTAATTATAAAATTTACTGAATTTATTCATTTTCATGCACTGAAATATATAATTTGAAAGATTTTGTGATTCAATTGTGATATATCTGTGCTCAGCATAATTGCAACAGTAATAGGAATTAAATTAAGGAATATTTATGAAGAGTGAGTTAATGATTGCACTTCATTTTACCAAATCCTTAACTCAATTGTCAATTAAAATAATATTGAAATTTATATTAAGTGAATAAGTTTTAAATAAACTAACTAGTTTACTAATTCGTTTATTAAATTTACAAAATCTAATATATGTTTAAAAGATTATAACTAAAATCTTATAATAATCAAAATATGGGGCATTAAAAGACTTTTATTTTAATTATTATTAAGTTAATCGTTAAATAAAATGTTTTTCTATACATTTGATTATTCCATAAAATATATTGTATGCCTTATAACTGGGCATTAGTTGAAAGCATGACTCGGATTATAACATACAAAAATTGTGATAAAAAGTTTTCATACAAATATTCAAAAACAGTTTAATTATTAAAATTTTAAAGTTTTTCACACTTCAAACACTTATATAATATACTTATATAATAAAAGATTGAATTACAATATATTTCGCAAATATTGAGCTTCAAATTTACTAAAAGAGTCAAAAACCCTCCGAAAATTGAATATTACTTTTTATAAATTTTCTTTGAGCTTAATCTCGAATTTAAAACTATTAATGGTATATAATCTTGGGTTATCCCATAAAGTGATGTTTTAAAGGGGGGGAATAAAACAATTTTCCCACGAGTGGCAAAGTCAGATTCCGACCCCCTTTTTACAGTTTTTAGCTTATCTTGAAGTCTGTGATTTCTAAGAAATTTTAGAAATTTAGTTAATTTCGTATTTTTAAGGTTTTTTTCAAGAAAAAAAAACATGAAAATTATTAATTAGTCTTAAAAACTAAATATCAATTAAAATAACATAAATATGTGTTTCAAAATCTTAATTAACATTTAAATAGCTATTTTAAGTTCCCCTATAATATAACTTGTGTATAATATAGTATAATTATTTTTTTTATAATTAATAATAAAACTTATATAATATTTAAATCATATACAAGAGATTTTATTTAATTGTGTTATGCAAGATAACGCCAAAATTTTATTTAAGATACATTTCTTTAAGTTGAATTTATATAAACACATACTTTTAAAAATGTCCCAAAAAATTACTCCTTGTTATGTAACTAATTTTTAGTTTAATAAAAAATTATTGATTTTCTTATTTAATTGTTTTCTTCATATTTTTTTTAATGAAATACAATTTACAATAAAATACAAATTAAAGTATAATTAATCGCTTGATTTAAGCCAAAAATATTTGATGATTCATTAGTTTATATCCAATGATTATTATAACTTTCTTTGTAAAAGTTTTAAATTAAAACTTTTAATTAAAAATAAACTTAACTTAGTTTTTTATGTGTCAATTGTTTATCTCTATTAGAGGCCATTAAAAGTAGTGTTATTTTTTATCATAATTTTTTAGAATTAGATCCAAAACTACTTACTATTTGATAACATTTAAAAACATTAATTTAATTTTAATAGAATTTAATTAAAATTATTTATTTTGAAGTCAATAAAGATATTGATTTGGTATTAATTGTTTGACAGAATGTCAAAACCGAAAGACGAGTCTCTCATATCTTTAGTATCGAAAGCGATACTACTATTCATTCAACAAAAAGTTAGCATAAAATTCAATTGTTTTAAATTTTTATTAAACATTTGATTTTAAAAGAATTAAATATCTTAAAAATGGCAAAATTGACACGAGTTTAGTTAATGTTCAGTTGTTTGGCTGATAAAAACCATTAAGACATATGAATGAATTAATTCACGCTATCATTCATTTAGAGTCATAAGAATTTGATCAATATTTAACTTTTCATTGAAAGTAATTATAATTAGTTAAAAGTAGTTTTAATAACTTTAGTAAAGTTATATCAGTGTTCAGACTAACTGTGAACACAATTGTCAATAATTCTAACATTTATGAAGTCAACCAAAAATGAATAGAATTAAGATTATAGCCATCGAAAGGTTTCATATAAATTCTATCAAATTTGATGGAATCGATAGACTCGAAAAGTTTATGGTTAGACATCATTTGATTGCTTCCAAGTCATTTGAAGACTATGTTTTGGCTAAAATATCCAAACGTCGACTAATTATTGGATGGATTATTAATGCATTCATACTATTAATGACTATAAAGTATGGAATACTTTGCGTTTATAACCCGAAATGGCTTTTAGTCTTTTTTGGAGAATTTGCTGATAAGTTGGGAAGAATTGATTTGATGTCTGGAATTTTCTTCTGCGGCGGTTGTATCGCATCTTTCAGACAATTTATGAATTTATATTTCGAACAGAAGTTTAAATTCAAAGCAATTGAAGTCTTGTTTGGAGTGAAAACTCGAAGTCCAAACTACTCCTTAGAATACAAATATGGAAAATCTTTTTGTTTTCGATCAGGTCTTATGTCAGAATTATTTTTGGATAGTCTTCTGGAGTCGACAACAGTTGTTATGGCGATAGCAATGAGTTTATTTGCTTTTATTGCTTATAAAGACCCCGAAACTGATCACAATTTGGTTAAACTAATTAATTCAGTAATACTTTGGGTTATTTGGTATCGATATATGTTTGCCATTTGGTCGGCAGACTTTTTCGTCTTTTTCTGTATTACTCTTTACCTCAAATATTCGTTCCGACAACTCGTCGGTCGATTAAGATTAGGTCAGAAAATGGTTATTAAAGTCCTCAATAGTCATCACGACTTAAATACATTAACCGATGATTTAAACAAATTCTTTCGCTACTCTTTGGGTATTCTGTATGGGTTTGGAACCCCTGCCGTCAATATTCTCATAACTCTGGCATCAGAGGAAACAAATATATGGAAGCGATTACTGTTTGTCTTTACTTTTACAGAACTTCAGATATTAATGTATTTGATAACATTCTCCGCCGCAAACATTTCTACTGAGAATAAAGACATTCCAAAGCATTTGTATCCTCTCTTTATAGGACGTCGTCTCTCATTAATAGTTTCACTTAAAATTAGGGCATTTCTTGAAAAACTGAGCGATCGTTTCATAGGATTCTATTGCTTTAATCTCTTCGCTTACACTAAAGTCTCTTTTTATCAGTACTTTCTTATCGTTTCTTCTAATTATATGATCATAAATATGATGATAAGAAACAATTCAATACTTTATTGAATAAAATGTAGTAAAAACCTATTTGTAGTCAACAATCTATTTAATTCATTCAGTATATCAATATATGTCCAGAAAACTCACTTTCTTCATGCGTTAAGCTTTGAAAAAAACGTGCAAACTTTGAATTATAGTGTTTTTGTTTGAAAAAAAAGTTCTTAAATTTAATGATAACTTTTCAATTGTTTACTTATTTTGGGGTAATTTTTGTGAAAACTTTAGTCAATGAAATAGACTTTTGAGTTGTTCAAAAATTAATCAGGGTTATTTTTCATATAATCAGGAATTAGTAATGAAGTGAAAAGAGAGCCATTTTAAAGTTACACGTTTTTATTAGTAAGCAAGTTCATTATAGCTCGGATGAGGAAACGCATGAAGTTTCTGAGTTTGGTGTATATGTCTTAAATGTTTGGCAAAACTCATATCGAGTATAAAATTAAATTAATTTTTAAATAACTTTATAATAAGAACTTCAATATTTAATCGAAACCTTTGTTTTATTTATTTAAATCTCAATTTGTTTGTAAACTTTAGATAAATATATATATATTTTTATATTAATTCAAATATTATTTTATAATTTAATACTTAATAAAAATTTTTGTTTTTCAACTGATTTAAGTAAAAATCACTAAAAAAGTTGAAATATAGCGAAAAGTCGAGTTTTTAAGACAATCTTCGAGAGACAAAAAGTAGGAAAAGATATTATTAACTGTCGATAGTATTATTGGAAATGAGTTGCTTTAATTTTTTGACGACAGTATCGCTTTTGTTCTTTTTGTCCCTTTCATTCTTCGTAAGCGAAGCAAAGATTGTCTTCTTCTTCTCGCCTTCCCTCAACTTTTCGAGTAGTGTTAAAGCTGTGATTGGATTCACTCTTAAATATCTTGAGTCTTGTTTTCCATAGTCTGCGAAATAATTACTCCACGAATCCATTTCAGTGAACAAATCCATGAGTTGTCGTAATTCTGCGAAACACATCTGAAGAGATCCCTCTTCGAACTCTCTAACGGGTTCTGAACTGGCAAACAGTTCGCATTGGATGAGATCCAAATTAAACTGTTGGAGAGCACCCCATGAAATACATTTTGTTTTCTCTTCCATCAAAAGATTCAGAAGAGAGTATGCGATGTGTTTACAGGCGGAGAGACATGCAGTTTGTGCTACTTTTAGTGGTAAATTAGTGAAGGCTTCAAATGTGCTCCGAAGGAAAGCTATTAAATCTGAAATATAGGGCGACGCCATTCCCGGAGATTCAATTAAAAGCCAGTCGTAATTTTCTAAGTCTAAGAATTCATCGATTTTTTGATTTAATCGGATATAAATCTGAGACTCGGCGTCGGATCTGATATCTTTAAACATAGACCGGCCCTGAAGTCGAGCCAAATGAATAGAATCAATGGATGTCGGCGTTAGACCATTGGGCGAAGTGACGGATACCAGAGATGATTGATTTATGGTTTTTGATATGAAGTCTTCCAAATAAATAGAGGAGTCCTCCAAATAATTTGTATTAATTGTGATTTGGATTAACTGAAGTAAACCTAAATTCGGATTTTTTATAAGACTAGAGAGACAGTCACTCAAAGTTCGGGTCAACAGAAGATTAGTTGCTTTTCGGACCATATCTTCAATCTCTGTTTGGCTGAGATTAAGGTCTTCACTGAACTTAAGACACGAAAGAATAAATTGTTTGACTTCTCTATAAATTTTTGGCACAAATGAAGAAAACGGAAATTTCTTTGGAAACTCTCCGTTAGTTTGTGTGGAAACGACTTCAGACTCATAAAAAGGAAACTCATTAATGATTTCATTATATTCGTACTGATTATTGACTTGAATCGGATGATAATTGTCGGCCTCGAATATTATTTTAAACACTTGAACCCATTGTTTCATAAGAATATCATTGTATTGATTCCTCATTTCTACCAATTGATTCAAAACAAGTAAAACATTATATCCATAGCTCTGAAGAGTATAACTGAATAACATAATCAAACGTTTTATTTTGAGCATTAGGTCGGCGTCATTACAATACGTAGAGTGGGTTCTAATCGAAGCAATTATTGTCTGCAGTGCGTTATCCCAGACTTCTGCCAAATAGGATTTAGTCACCAGTCCTGAACTCGTATTCATAATGTGGTCTTCAATCACAAAAAAGCCGACGACTCCACAAAAATAGTTGTGGTAACTAATAATGGCTTCGTTCATATGAATGGGTGATTGGAGAGCGAGCTTTGCCTGTTGTAAGCGCTGTTGTCTATAATACGTCTCAAACTGTTCGCGAGCGCCCAAACATCCAAATATATGAAGACAGCGATAAACTGGAGAGAAGTCAACCAAATCAGTTGCACTCAATTCTTCTTCACTTCCCGTATTGTTGGCATCGGATTCAGTGTTTGTCGATTCGTTCTCTTCTAAATCATCTCCAAAAGGATTAGGAGGCGGAGGGGCTCTCCGTTTCTTATGTTTCTGATTTTGCCGTTTATTATTGTCTTCAATATTATTAGGGATACCATTTGTTGTGGACAAGGAATTAGTGCCGGCAGTGATCGGCAGAATAGATACGTCAACGTTCTGTTGGTGAGCCACTGTTCTCATCGCTATTTCTCCAATTTTTACACACAATTGGCGTATGTTTTCGAGGAAGTCTTTCAAGTCTGTCATCGAAGCGGTTTTGATTTGTTCTCTAATTTCAGGTATTTTAGTGCACATACTCTGCGCGAACCGATATTTTGAAACCCGGGGTAGAAATGTATGCTCCAACTGTTCTAATGTCTTGAGTGCCGGATAATAACGTTTCTCATCCATTTGAGACTCGAGTTTGGCGTACATTTCGAGTACTGGTAAACACTGTTGCAGGTGTTCTATGGCTTGCGATGTATTGCTAACAACCCGACGGTATTTAATCAGTTCATCCGCTTTTCTTAAGACACTTTCACTTGATTTCTGTAATTCATTATTGACGGCAACGATATCTTCGTTGAGACTTTTGGCCTGAGGTCTGACCTGAAGAAGTTCATGGATGCAATCGACAAACCCCTGATAGTGACAGTTACACATCCTTTCAATGTCTTTGTCGTGGTTTTTGATGCGGGCGTCCAACTTCTCCATAAACTTTTCGTGTTCGTCGCCATCATATATGGCTCTGAAGACAATCAATAGTTAAGTTATCATTAAGTAATTGATAATCAAATTAAAGATAATTAAAAATATAATAAAATATTTAACAGATATTAATAGAAATATCATTAAAATAAACTAATTTTAAAATACAATAAAATATAAAATAATAAATATTTATATCCAATAACTGTTAGAAATTGCTTTCAATTGAATTAAAGTTAATTTAATCTAAATTTAGAGCTTTTAAAGAGACCTCAAAACTAAAGCAACAGTATTTGTGTCCGAAGACTCGAGTTCTAAGAGGAGGTGATCCCATTGCTGTTCATTGGGGACATCAATAGACGTCTTGATATCTTTGGTGGAACTCATGTCGTCTACCATTCAATTGTCAGATAAATTAAAATTCAAATTAAATTAAATCATAAAAAGAGTTGTCATTTAAACTAATGTTTATTTTTAATATTTTCAAAACAAATGATGTCAAACACTTATGGCTCCCTTTTAGTGATGTTGTCGTCATCTGTTGTCTCATTAGTGGCTATCGATTGAAACCACATTTAACTTAATTACTGACATATTATTTGAACTTAAATTAAATGATTACGTATTCACCAAATGATTAAATGACAGTATTTTCAGTGCATTTAAATTTTCCTTTAAATTAATGAAAGCCTTTTAATCATTATTAATGTCTTTAAGAGACTTTCAACTGATTTATGGTTTGTTTTATAACTTTTATGATAATATTTTGTTAGTTAAGGCTCTCATTTGTATAACAAAACTATTGACAAAAAAGTCATAAAATTTCATTATTTTCATTAAAATGAGTCAATTCGTCAAAAGAATTATAGAAACTTTGTTGACATCAAAGAGTATTAATTATTTGAAATACGACTGAAAACTAACACTCATTTCATTTGTAATTCAAATAAAACTATTTTATCGGAAAAGTTGTTCCAAACACTGAATGACACCAAAAAACAAAATTAATGAGAAATACCTAATGGTAGGCCCCAACTGATGAAACGAATCCATTTCAATCTCCGCGATATACATCTCATGTCTCCTGTCTTTGATTTCCTGTTGGAAATCATCGGACACTTCCAACCAATCAAAGTCTTTCTTATCGGTTAACTCTCTCAAGTCGGTTACAGAATAGGATATTCCTCTCATTCTTCGTAAGCCCTTAGAATCGGCGCTTTTATTGAGGTTAGAGTTGGTATCGTTAGATGTCTGTCCAGAGACGATATCACTGGTAATAGTATTGACATCATTACTATAGGTTAGTCTCTGCTCTGATTCGTGTCTGTCCAGCATTTTATGAATGAATCTGTCGCTGCCTTTCCTTCTGATGGCAGTATTGATGGGAGGATTACACTGACGGCTATTTCCTCCTCTGATATTCCAACTGCTTTTAGATAAAAACTTTTTGTGGTTTAGTTTTATCAGTGAAGCCATTGTTTAGGTATTGATATCTCTATAAATAAGAGATAAATACATATTTATAAATACATTAAATTTCAAAAAAGGATTTCAAATAAAAAGGAAAAGATTTTTATATAAAACTATAAAATAATAAATCATTTTTAAGTTTCAAAAGAAAAGTTGTCAATACATGTAATGATCGCGATATCTATCGATACATTTTTTATCGAAACCCATCCATTGATTACTTTTTTTTTAGTTTGAAAAAACACCAAAAAATCATTTGTCATAAAATAGTATCACTTTTGACACAACTCTTACTTTTAAGTATTTTTTTGTTGGAAATAAATGTCGAATAAATAAATCCAATGATTTAGTGATAAATGTGTTCGTCGTATAAATTATAATAAATATTTAAGTTTTAGTCAAGAGTTTTATTATTTGAAGAGTCGTCTCAAGTGTCGGTCGACTCGAAATAATGTAATAACTGAGTGAAGACAAACAAATAGACAGCCATTCCTGTCATACTTTTCGGTTTAT
Organism: Galumna lanceata; assembly: GCA_034695685.1. Taxonomy (NCBI): domain Eukaryota; kingdom Metazoa; phylum Arthropoda; class Arachnida; order Sarcoptiformes; family Galumnidae; genus Galumna; species Galumna lanceata. The sequence continues at coordinate 8,777 of JAQFZL010000614.1, forward strand.
TACATTTGTTGCATAACTAAAACGACTTTTCATACTATTATTCATTGGAAACTGAACTGACAAACAGTCGGTGCAGACACTAAAGTGGAAGGACTGCGAACAAGTTGTGTGCGAAGCATACGATTGAGAGCCCGGAGCTATTACTCCGGTTCGCCGGAGAGGCTAATAGAAGTTTTTCACTCCCCTCTCACACAACACCTAACACACAGACACACACTATTTTTCTCGGATACAAAAAACAGGTATAACCAGGTCTTCAACCCCTCACTTATTTTCTTCGCAAAGAAATCAATTCAAGGATTGACTTGTTTTTCAACTTATGGTTAGAATAAAAATAGATGTAATTTGGAAAACCTCTATCCCTCATATTTTTGTGTTTACCTGTTCTGGTATTCCCTCTTTTAATGTAAAGAATAGCTTTGAATTGATTGAAAGTCAAACCAAAGAATTTAATGAACGGCACATAAATCGTTTAGATGTGAAAAGAAGCGGAACGACTATTCCATAACCGAAAGGGTCATTAAACTAGAATTTGATGCACAACTGTATTGTTCATCAGTTCTTCAAATCTCAACCCAAAAGTTAGATACATTTGAGCCATAATTCACCAAAAGTTGTATTTTTAGCAAACGTTTCATTTTTTTAACAAAAAGTCTTCAAACAAAAAACAAGAGTTTTGAGTCCATCCAAAAAAATCTGAAGAATTGTTTTATTTGTGTTTAATGGCAGCCAATCATATAATTAAGTTTACGGCCGGATATGAGTGGTCGAACCAAATGGATTTCATCGTAACTATGGTTAAGAGTGAAAGTCCTTGAAATCACTATTAGACTCATAATTGCAATTATTCTGTTCGCTCATCCGTGAGAGTCATAAAACTTAGCAATTAATTAATAGTATTAATAATTTAATCTAAATTTTGTAAATAAATTTTTTTATAGATTTGTTGAAAACAAATAATAGTCTCAAATATCGTATTAATTCATCGCTCAGTTATTCTGAAAATGTAATCAATAGTCAAAAAGGAGTTTTGAAAATCATTTCGATATAATTTATGACTAAAACTAATTTTATTTTATTTTCCAAAACTTCTTATTTGGTGTCAAATAAATTGGTTTCGTCTGAATTGCAATCTTTAATATTAATATTTATAACAAAAGAAGTTTCAAATATAATACTTTTGGGTATCAGAGATGAACAGAATCTAAACGACACCTCTTAATGATTGTACAGTTGATTGAATCAAGGACAAATATGGTCATATGTATGGTTTGCCTTTTACTTTGAATCCTCTTATTTTAGGTCATTCAGACTAAAGAAATGGTTCCGTTCTTTGAATTGTGGCCATCCCTGGAGTTTATGGTTAATGCAGAGCACAATTGAGCTGATATTCATTCTAATAAAAGTCTAAGCGATAAGAGTTCATACAATTTTCATTTGTCTCTCTTTTGTCTTTTATTAAAAGTTATACCAATAAATATATTTAAACGGCTTTTGAGACCGCATTAAACGCCAAAAATAACTTTAGAGTCATTCAGAAGTGAGAGGTTTTCAATCGGGTTGTGATAAATCTCTGGAGAGAAACACAATTGAAACGACTTTAAAACTGAAATTTTTCTAAATTATTGATCATATTTTCAAAACTTTGTTAAACTCTATTCCTTTTCAAGTTATTCAGGATATGACTCACACCTAAAAGTTTAATCAGTGATCAAAATATTTATTTGACATTTATTTTCAATTTACTATTAATTATTTAAAATAAAGCTTGGTCATTTATATAGCTCTCTTAAAAAATACATTAAAATTTAACAAGTTAAATTGAAAAATAAATGCTTGAAAACAACTCTTAAAAATTGTTTTTAAAATAAGATGAATGTTTTGGCAAAAGTCTAGACATGTTTTTATCTCATTATTGGTATTACATATATATTAATGTATAATCTTGGTCATTCCATTAGAATGAATACAAGGTAATTTCAGTGAACTTTTGATGAAAAATAAGTGAAATGAAATGCTTTCATAATATGAGTTATGAATATTTAATTTGCTTTCTATGAGAATACAAATATTGAATTATTTGAGGAATGGATTCAAATTACAATTCGTATACAAATCAGAACTTTTGTGTGAAAAATGAATCCATTCTTCAGTCCTTATATTAAGTTTGTCACACATTTTATTCTTAACTCAAATCCTTGAGATAAATGACTTTATTTTCAATTAAACTTAAATAGAAATTACAAACAAATGTTTAATAATACGAAAGAATTCAATTTTCGAGAAAAAGAAATATTATTTCTAATAATTTATTATAATGAGAGCCAATCTTTTAAAATAAAATAAAATAAAATGAACTAGTTTAGTTCAAATATCTTCAAACACATTTATATCGTTAGAGAAAAAATAAAATTTTATTAGACTCTGAGATTCACTAAAATTATTGACACATTTTTGAAAATTTTGCTGAGAATTGAAAAAAAAGAGATTTTAACAAAACTTTAATTTGAGTGCAATTTGTTTGACACACACTTAGGAGTAAATTATTGGCTCACATTTGAATTGCAAATATAATTAATCCGATGGCGAACCACAACAACGAACAGACATTTGTTTAAATGATTAACAAAAAAGCATTCATTGAGTGAAACGAAAAATTGTCTCTTTTTTAGCATTAATTGATTAGTTTATGGCTTTTCCTACAAATTTGTTACAATCAGTTAAATGAATTGACTAAAGGCTGTCTCAAAGAGAAATTGAGGGTAATTCAACTTCATGAAAAGTAAAGTGTGAGAAATGAGCACGTTCATTCTAGTTATACTAATTATTAAAAACAACTGTTATAATAAAATGAGGCATGGTCACATTTTAATTATAGATTGAAATTTCATTATTTAAAGGATCATTATTTTCAAAAAATGATAGTTTTTAATCCGCAAAATAAGTTATTTCTGAAATTAAAAAATAAATAAAAATAAACTTACACACTTATGTGAAAAGTTAACCATATATTTTTAAAGTGAGACAGTCTATACTATAGACTCTATACAAAGATATTATATCTTGAATATAAACTAAATTTTCAAACCTTTGAGAATAAAAATTGACAACAATTTCGAGTTAAGATTTAAATTAAAAATTTTATTCAATACTGGATATCAAAAATAAGTTTATGATTATTCTGTGCCAATGAATCAGAATATCTTCTTTTCATTCATCTCTAATATTGTGATTCGAGTCATAAAATTTGAATAACAAACACAAAATGTAAAACTCTATTATATTGTTGTTATAAATTATATCACAACTTATCTGTTGTTATGATTTATTGAAAATGTTTTAAATAAATATATTATTCAATAAAGACTTAGTTATAGAAAATCTAAAACTTATAATAAAACATAATTTTTATTTCGATTCTAAAGAATGAATCATTTATTTGCAGTTTTCATATCAAAAGAGATTTACTCTTCAGTTAATAAATCAAAGTTTGTATAAAATATATGTCAGAAAATATGAGAAAATAGTAAAAACATTGAATTCAAACAAATAAATGAAACCTCAAAATAAATTACATTTAAGTAACAGATTCACTGAAAAATTGAAAAATGATTTGAGGTCTAAATCCCGGATCAAATTTTTTTACGAATCATATTTCATGTTTCAAATTCATACGAAAAGATTACCAAAAAGAAAGAAAATGAGCAAACATTTCAATGATTACTCATATCAGTAGATAAGTATTTCTGAGAATTTCTCTTTAATTATAGAATTACTAAATAAGTTGTCAACAGAATTATGTTATTACTAGTGGTCAATAATTTGATCTTGGTAATTCATTGGAGATAAATCTTGGTTGATTTCATGTTATACCAATCTTTATTTTGCTGAGAGTTGGGGTCATTTATTTTTATTCTTTATTTATATTTATGTGTTGAACGCAATGAGAAAATAACACAAGAATTGAATGAAATAAATGAATGAATTGCATAACAAAAGAGACAATAAGATTGGAATTCCTAATCACATGTTTTTCGAGTGAATCTTATTTTTCTTTTGGTTATTTGTTTGCCATTTAAAGCAATCTATTCGGAGACGATTTCCTAATCTAACGGAAAGGGTATACAAATGGTAGGGCACACCATAAGTAGCAAATAGAATGAATGAGTAAATAACGAGAAACAGAAATAAATCAAACGAAAAGTCAATCGAAAAAGTTTTCCAATGAATTGAAGCAAAAATCTATTAATTCATTCATTTTTGGCGAACAAGTATTCAGACGAAGTTATATTTTTATCTGAAAATAGGTTATGGGAATAACTGGCAGTAGTGCCAGTGGTGTCACTAATGACACAGTATTCCCTCGATATCAGACAAAATTAAATAAATTAAAGCGTATCTAAAAGTTTTGATAATCGCAATAAAACTTGAGTTCAATACTCAAAATAAGTGCTGAAATAGTAATTCTATGCCTTAACTTATTTAGTGACAAATATTTGTTGAAATATTAGAAAACATCTCTTATTTACAATAAATCTCATATACTTTACACAACACTTCTTTCGATTACTTCAATATTAAATCTGTTCTCTATTTGCTTAACACAACTCTGAGCACAGAATATGAGATAATATGCATCATTAGAGACTCATATCATATGAGATAGAATAGAATAGCCTTTATTATACATGTGTTCATTGCCTGACATGTCTTCGTTTGCCTAATATGGTAGTCGTGATAAGCCATAGCTCAGGACATAAAATCAATCGGTATTTCTCTTCCAAACACAAACAGATCTCTTACAACAACTGAAAATTTTAATGGCATTCAATAGCAGTTCATTTTGAACATCAATTTTGTGAGCCTTTCCTCTGAAAGCGCTCAAACTAATGACAACACAACTAATAAGAGCTGTTAGGCTTCACTATTATTATTTTGGGTTTATTTTTTTAAGTCTCAAATTTATCTAAACTTTAATAAAATGTAATAAACTTTAGATAAAAAAAGTGTTTGATTTTATAAATTGTTTGTTTAAGACTTTAGATTAGCTCTAATTTTAATCAAAACTTTAAAAAATAAATTCAATTAAAAAGTTTTGTTTTTTTTGAGATAAAAACTTATTCAAACGTAAACTCATTATTAAATTTAAAATAAATTTAATTAAAAAAAAATATTCAAATCAAAAATATCTCAAAAAATACTGGGATTTTTAATTATATAATTTTTAATAAAATAAATGAAAAACTAATGAAAAGTTTGGGTCAAAATAACTTATAATAAATATTAATGAATTGATTCTTAATTTAGAACTTTTAATGAAAGAATGAAATTACTTTTGTTTTAGACCCAAAAATTTAGACTAAAACCATTATCAGGAAGTTTATCAAAAAGTATATCATGAATAAGCTTGACTTGCTTGATGACAACTATGTCAAACTTTTATATGACTCCTTTTCAGAATTTTAATATTTTGCATAGTTTTTGATAATAACCCTGGTTAATTTTTGAACATATATTTATAAATAACTTGAAAACAGATTACAATGACTAACTTACTGTAAAACTACTCATATTTTGTAAACAAATCTAAATCTTTTGTTAATTAATAAAATAATAAAATGAGTCAAAAATAAATTCATGAAAATATTTATGGAG
>JAQFZL010000615.1:0-14422 GCA_034695685.1 Galumna lanceata
ATTTATGATAATCATTTTAAGTGATCATAAATTAATATTATTATTGAATTTTGTTATTAATTATTGAAATAAAACTTCTGTATTAATTTTTACTTGTTCCAATATTTAAGGGCGATTTTAAAGATAACAATTCTTAATTTAAAGAAAACATATCAATATTTATCAATTAAATGTAAGAATAAATTAAAGAGTTAATGTTTTCTCAATAACTCAGTTTTACCAGAATTCGATTCTACCAGCTAAATGGCCCAGCACCAAAAGTCTGGTAGAACCGAGGTCAAACTGTATTACTTATTAACAAAAGTTTATACAAATTCATTGAGATTTAATTCATTAAATATGTTTTACTATAACTTTGGAGACACGATATTCGGGTGAAAGAGTGGTCATTCGGAATTTTATAACAGTTTTCTACTAATTTTAGCAAGCTCAATTGAATTATATTGATATCATAGGATCCTCTGGGAAATATGACTATTTAGTGGTTTATGATAAAAGTTTGAAAATATTATGATTTTTATTCGATTGAAAACAATTTAAACTTTGATTTTTAAAATCTCTTAAATGATTTCAAATGAAATGCAAACTAAATGTAAGCATAAAAAAAGTCTAATTATTATTAACAATAAAATCCAAATATTTTTATATAACTTTTAATATAATTTAGATTTTTATGCTTAACATAAATTTTAAAACAAAAACTAATTCCCAAAAAGGCATTACGCGAGTCCTCGCTTTTTCATTTCTTGGAGTAGAGTAGACCCCATTTGAGCGGGAGATCGAGTGACAGTCACTCCAGCCTTTTGTAAGGCATCAATTTTTTCTTGAGCCCCTCCTTTTCCACCTGCAATTATAGCTCCTGCGTGACCCATACGACGCCCGGGAGGGGCTGTCAAACCAGCAATGAATGAAACGACAGGTTTAGCGTTAGGACCGCTATTATGTTGTGTTAGATATTCTGCCGCCAATTCTTCTGCATTTCCTCCAATTTCTCCGATTAATATAATTCCTAAAAGAATATTAAGAAAAATTAGTTAAAAAATTAAATAAAAAAAATGAAACAAACCTTTGGTTTCGCTGTCATTCAAAAAGATTTCGAGACAATCAATAAAATTGGTTCCATTGAAGGGATCGCCTCCAATACCGACACATAATGACTGACCCAAACCCACTTGAGTTGTTTGATGTACGGCTTCATAGGTTAGTGTTCCCGAACGTGAAACGATTCCGATTTTTCCCTTGGAGTGAATGTGACCAGGCATAATTCCTATCTTGCACTCACCCGGCTTAATAATACCAGGACAATTTGGGCCAATCAGACGACTCTTGCTTTGTTTAAGAATTCTATTCTTGACTTTAACCATATCTAACTGAGGAATTCCTTCAGTAATACAAACAATAAGAGGTATCTCAGCATCGAGTGCTTCATTGACAGCTTTGGCAGCCCCGGGGGCCGGAACGTAGATTACTGTCGCATTCGCTCCCGTCTTATCCACTGCCTATTATTATAATACAAATATCAGAAAAATATTAAGAAAATAGAAATTCTGATCAAAATTATCTTTTATTATAAAATCTCAAATAAATTAGAAATTCTTTTAATTTAATAAATATTTTATTATAGAATATTCGGTGATTTTTAGCTAAAATTAAGTCATTTTAAAAATAGGGATTTTATGGCAAATATTTTAAAGTTTTTTTTCTTAAACTCAAATATTTATAAATAATGAGTTAAATACCTCTTTAACGCTATTAAAAACGGGTAAATTGAGATGTGTTTGACCGCCTTTCCCGGGAGATACGCCTCCAACCATATTAGTGCCGTATTCTATGGCTTGTTTAGAGTGGAAAGTACCTTGCTTCCCTGTCAAGCCCTGACATATTACTCGGGTCTCTTTATTAATCTTAAGGGCATTTCTTGTGGCCGTATAGTTATGTCTGACACAACTCTTTTGCAGACCTTTTAAACAAAATTATAGATATTTTAGTTAATAATATCTGAGAAAATGAAAGAAACAAAGTTTTAGACAAATATATCTCTATTTAATATTTCGACACAAATTGTAAACAATTTTATCAAAGAAAAGGTCAAAGTTTTTATCGCTTCAGTTCTTTCATTAAAATTATAAGTATTTAAATAATTGTTTAATCGATTCTTAAATTATTTTAAATAATCGATACAATACTCACCAATAAATTGATTTCTTAAGAGCCGCAAATGAGTGGACATTATTATCAGATAAATATTTAATTGAATCAAAACAAGAGTTCTGTCATTTAAATTCAATTTATTGAAGTGAAGGACTGTTTGACTTCAGCCAACTCTCACACTAACATATGATAACGTTATTTAAGACGTTATGTATTTCATTATTTTATTTATTAGATTTTAGAATCACCGCCCGATTTATCTCTTATCACAATATACCGAAAAAGAAGAATAAAAGTAAAATTAGACATTAGATCTAATTTTCAGTTGAAATATAAATAATTAAATCAAAATAAATAATTAAATTTAAAATATATTTAATAAACGAAGAGAATTCTTTAATTAAATACATTTTATAAAAAATTATATTAAAAACTTTTTAATTGAAACATAAATTTAAAACTTTTAATATTATTACGATTTGAAACACTTTGGAGACATAAAAATATAATATATTCCAGTTTTTGATAAGTTTTAATTCATATAAAAATCAATTTAAATAAATATTCTTTTAAAATCAATATTTTAGTTGAGTTTAGGGTAAAGTAAAGTCTAGAACAGTTCAGTCGTTTGATTGGATTCTAATCGTTGAGCGAATGAGCGCTCGACTTCTCTAACCATAAATTCCCAAAAATTTAAACTCAAAGACATATAACGTTCAAAATAGTAATTCCCGAAAAAAGTCGTTCAAAAGTTTAAAAGTTTATTAAATATCTTAAAAAGTATTAATAATTCTTAGAATTTATCTTAAAATTAAGTCTAAAGTGATTTTTAAAATTTAAATATAAAGTTGTGAACCAATGAATCAAAGTTTTCATACACTTCTTTAACTGATTTAGTGGTCGTTTCCTCTCAAATACAATAAGTTCTCAATTTATTAAATTAACAAAATTTTCATTATTTAAATAAAATTAAGTATAATTAGTGTTAATTTTTTAAATTCAATTGAATTAAACTTAAATAAGTTTATAAAAAAAGTGCAATAATTTATGAATGGTTTTCAATATTTTGGCTCTTTTTTGAACGGATTTCAAAGACAATGAAAGCAAACAAAAAGGGATTAAGAATTCAGTTGTCTTTCAAAACATTTGAAGACATTTAAAAGACATTTAAATTATTTTTCATTGCATTTCATTTATTTATTAATCATTTATTATAAAGAATTTATTCGCCATTAAATATGTCTCAAGAAATAGAGTCTAATAATGAGGACATATTTATGTCCGAAATTATAGATGAATGCAATGAAAATATTGGTTTCGGCGAAAGTAATGAAGAGTCGATGCCTTTCGGTCTCAACCAGTTATTGACAGAACCGCTCATAGTCTCCAAAACTGATCTCGACTTAAACCAAGTCTCAGAAACGCCCAGAAATGTCTCAAATGAAAGAAAACGAAAAAACCCGACGCGAAGATGTCTTTCAGAAATGTTGGATAATTACAACACTTCTCCTGAGGTATGAATTGTTTACCTATTAATTGACTAAAACTGTTATCTTTTGTTGTCTTCAGCCTGAAGTCAGTCCCACTTTCTTCTCATTTGTTCAAAAAAATAGGGAACGATTGAAATCAATGGAGAGCTGTTCCTCAGCTCTGACTCCTGTCTTCACAAGAGTTAGAACCACTTCTTCTGGCGAAGACTCAGAAAACGACTCTTCAGTCGCCAACTCATCGATGACTTCCATTTGTTCTCCGATTTTTTCATCTGAAATAAATCCAATGAAAAGACCGAATGTCCCGAAAATCCGAAAAAGCAATTCATTAATGTCTTCGTCAACAAAGAAGACGATTCCATTTATTCGGTGCCATTCGGCAAATGAGGCACAAATTAAAAGAGCGGTTGAAATATCGTTTGCCACCCCTTCACTAATTGGGGACTGCAGTAAACCATATATATTACCATTAATTCAGGGCAAACATCAAGACTTGAAGTCAATAACTGTTGACATATTAGCGAATGTATTGGAAGGACAGTATAAGGATATCATAGAAGAATGCATTGTCGTTGACTGCAGATATCCTTATGAATATAATGGCGGTCATATTAGAGGCGCCAAAAATATATATTGCCAAGAAGCTATTCTTCAAGAATTCCTTCACAATAAGAACACTCCTTCTATTAAACGAAATGATGAGAAGAGACATATTCTGGTCTTTCACTGCGAGTTTTCCTCAGAACGCGGACCAACTCTGTATTAATTCATTTAAACTTAACTTTTAATACAATTGTTTAATGACTTGTGTTTTAGTTCTCGATTTTTGCGAAATACTGACCGATCGCACAATAAAGACATTTACCCTCATTTACATCATCCAGAGATTTATCTATTAGAGGGCGGATATAAAGCATTCTTTGAAAGATATCGAGTAATTAAATCTGAATTCCTCTCATATTATTAATTAAAATGAACTAATATTTCCTAATTAATGTTAGAATCTGTGCGAACCTCCGGAATACCTTCCCATGCATTCCAAAGATCACGAACACGAACTCAAACGTTTTAGATCTATCGTTAAAAGCCTAAGTACTGATGGAAAGTGTTTTGGGTCGGTCTTTAAATCTGGTAATAAAGGTTTTTAATATCTAGCAATCATTTCGCGCTCAATGTTTCCGTGAAATTAATTCTATTCGTCTTTTATCGCAATTTTAAATGAATTTTTGGTTTTAATTTATTTGATTTTTTGTCAATTTTGTTGACAACTCTTTATTTACATATCATTTACTGAGAAAATCAGTGAAATAACTTTTTTTCGATTTAAATACAGATTTTTAAAACTATTTATAATATTTCTTCGAATAGTTTCTCTTTAGATCTGTTTTTAGTATTTTGTGAAAAATGTAATGAAAAAGTATTCAATAAAAAGATAATGAATCGGTTTAATGGGAAGTGATTTATATTAACAAAATGTAAAAACAAAAAATTGATGTATTTTTATGGCATCTTTCGGTTAAAATATAAGAATTAAAGACTAAAAAATTATTTTTATGGAAACGAGACTTTTTGTGGCACTTTTTCTCTATCAGTATAACATAATAACTCCTTCCGGATTCTTGTCGGTAACGGTTCGCTGTTCCCGACTTTTGCAGGGCTTAACCGCCAAATAGACTAATAAAATGTTTAAAACAAAGAGTAAAAGTGCTATTATAACGAAGAAGTAACTGTATCCGAGCCACGCCCTTCCTTCAGACGTCCAGCCATCGCTTTGTTCGTCTTCTGTGAGCACATTCTTTCGCAAACTATTTCTGTACTGCAATAACCAACTGATGCCTCCAAATGTGCAAAATAGGGCTAAACCACAAAATTTGATAAGAAATTAAATTTAGTTCATATTTAATGTTTGATTTATTTGACAGTTGTCTGAGAGCTGTTCATATGCTATACTCATAGTCAGTGACTCACTTAAAGCTTTGAGTAGATCTCATGATATCTTAAATATTATTCAAAAAACATTTCCCAAAACGACTACTTTGACCCCAAACCAGGCCTTAAACTCATTTTTGGAAATCATCTGATAATCTAATCCTTTGCAAAGAATCCGATTATAGAAATAAAAATCACTGAAAACAAAATTATGATTCATTTTCTCATTTAATTAAAACTAATATTTAATAAAAAAAAGAGTTTGGGTTTATTTTCCAAATTATGTTTTCTAATAACAACTAAATAAATAAATAAATTAAATATAAATATAATTCAAAATTAAAACAATTTTTATTTTGAAGCCCTTATTAGAGCGGTTTATCCACTATTTTAATGAAACACCCGTTTATCCAAAAGTATTTTCACAACATTTTGTTTGCAATTAATTCTTAAACCAAATAAAATATTTGAAAATATTTTTTGAATATAAACCTCAATATAAAGTCGATATATTTGAGTGGATTTACTTGTTTTAACTCCTCTTTTATGTTTTAAGAACTTTTTAAGGAAATATTTAGCGCTTCTGTTGTGAACTTATTTGTGAAATATTTACTTTTAAACACCACTTTTAAGTCAAATTTTGTTAAATAAGTAATAAATCAAAAACTGGAAACACTTTTTTTTCTAATTTTAAGAACTTTTAAGACAAGTTTTGATGCAATTCGTGAGCGATTTATAATCGAAACGATAAATAAAAAGCGATAATTCTTTTTAAGAAAAGAATTAAGTAATTTGAAAGAAATAATCAGTTAATGAACATTAAACCAGTTTTATGTTAATTTTCTCTCATTTGTGTCACAAATATATCTGAAACTAAGTTTTATAGAGAAAAATAAAATAAAATTCTTTTTGAATGAAAACCATTAACACAATGGCTCTAAAAATATACTCTTAAGATAAAGTTGAGTCTGAAAATTGAATTATAGATCGTTTTGGACTTGTGTTCACTCGTGAGTGACAATTGTCAGCCTATTCTCAGACAATAGTTTATAATAAGGAAAATGAATGATTCAATCGATTACCCGCTAATCCGTTCCATAAGAATAATCCGTGAATACCAGTAATTACTTCAATTGGAGTCATTACAGTATTTATGATTGAAAAGACAGAGCTCACAATACCGAAGACCATTGCAATGGCCACACATAGGATTGTTAAAAGCCATAAACCGAATGCCATCAGATTTGGATTTCTCGACAATTCCTGTTTCACTAGAATTCAATACAAAAAACTTTAATCAATTTGTTATCAAACAATTACCGAAGTATTAAGTTTTGACAAATTTTTTATTAAATAATTTTCTATTAAACAAAACTGATAATCGTCTCAACAATTGTTTACTATTTGTTTAGAGTGTAGTCAAAATGCATATCGAGATTAGTTTTTTGACTCAATTGTCGCAAACGTTTCAATGTTTTTTGATGTCTTCGTTTTGCACCAATTGTTTCATTGATGACAAAATAATTAGTAAAACATAAGATATTCATTGTTTCGCTCAATATTTCAATGAATTTATTTTATTTTATAATAATTGTGTTATTCGTCTGATTTGACGAATCAATTATTTGTCGATAAAACTTTTATTGAATAATACTCTACTATTTTAATACTATTTTTAATTAATAGTTCTTTCGTTAAATAATTATCCATTAAAAGGGATAATCCCTTAAATTTCAGGAAATTTCATGACTAAAATGATATTTTAAGAAATATATCTTTTCCCACATTTGGTACAAAATTCTTGGAATATTTGAGTGTTTCGGGAATACAATAGAAGTGAAAGTAAGAGAAATCAGTTGTAAAACAAATAAAGTGACAAATGTTTGACGAAAACAATTCAATGAAATATTGAAATAAAAATATTTACAAATAATTGGTATTAATATTTGTCGACTAATATTGAAAATTTTGAAAATCAGATAATTTAGAGATAAAACAATTTATAAATACTTACTCCAAATGGCAGTTATTCTGTCCCCAAACCCATAGTTAAGGAGTTTAGTTCCCTGGAATAGTCCGAAATATATTTCACCTCGAAACTTTCCTGAGTCGTGGTCTGAGTCCGAAAGTGACTCATTGAAAGTCAGACTTGTGTTTAAAAATTGAGTTATTCTGATAGGTTTGGCGACAATCCATTTATGTGTTGCGAGTGAAGCCGTCAAAAAGGCCAGACATGCGGTGCACACGAAAAATGTCAAAAATGTGAAGACCCTTTTCCTCTGTTCCATCGCACCATTAATATGACAATTGAAGATAATGGCAATAATGGCAAACAATTGTCTCTTTTTTAGAGACTGATATTACACTCAAATGTGTTGTAGTTTTCAATTATTTAAGACATAATTCAAAGACATTTTGAAAACATTGAACGCAATTATTTGTTAACAAAACAGACGTTGTATTCAATGTTTGAAAGAGTATTGCATTCGGTCTAAAAAACGGCTCTGCAATGGAAGCACAGGTATAGCAAAGAGCCATGACATCAAACCAAGTAATGGTTGGGTCGTGTCGTGCAGTCTATGCTTGACTGCATCAGTGAAAACATCAGCGAATACACACCTGAGTGCAGAGGAGTACAGGACTCACACACGGCTTACCTGTTCCTGCAGTTAGTCGAGAGTAGGACTCACTAAACATACCTGTTTTCAGGCCTTCACTCATATAACAATAGCTTATTCACAGCCCTCTCTTCCCTCTTCTCAACTGAATTTGAATCTAAAGCTTACTTTTGATTGCATTCAAACTTATTTCATACAAAAGTTGATTACAAGACTAAATGCAATTCAAACTATTATTCAAAAGATAACTGTCTTTATGTTTATTATAAATATTCAGTGAATAAAAGAAATTGAGATTAAATTTACATAACATTTGTTAACAAATTATGAAAAAAATAGAATAAAAATAAACTTCTCTTAAAGATATGACACTATTTTGAGAATTCAATTAAAACTAAAAAAATTTCAAAAATAGACTTTAAAAACATTTTCATTCAATTGTCTTAAAAAAAGTAAAATTAATTAAAAAATAAATCCATTGAAATAATCTTCTTTTTATGGAGAATCTGGTCTGTGGACAGCCTTCAGGTGTCTGTGCATATTTCCGCTCTGAGAAAAAGAGCGATGACATACAGGACAGGAGTAGGGTTTCTCTCCGGAATGTATTCTTTTATGTTTAGTAAAAGTGGAGAAATCACCGAATCGTTCGAAACATTCGGTGCAAAAGAAAGGCTTTTCTCCGGAGTGTATTCGCAAATGTGTGGTAAGACTCGAGCGCTGCACAAATGTCTTATAACAGACATAGCATCGATAGCGACCGCTCCGCTTACTTTCATGACGACGAAGATGTGCGCGATATCTGTTGCCGTTGAAGAACTGTTTCCCACATTCAGAACAGGAATAGGGTTTGTAAGATGCGATGAAATGTTCCTGGATGAATATCTCTTTTATCGGCCTTTTCTTGAGCGGTAAATGAGACCAATCGATGGGACGATGAATTGAAGGACTGAATTGATGGACACGATAGGAATGACCAGTACTTTGAAGACTGCAATCGGGTTGACTATAATTACAGAATTCACACATTTTTAAAATAAAAGATTTGATAAATAATTGAATTTTGATGGTATGGTCTTCTGGTTATTGATTTCTTTCTGATTGATTGCTCTCAAATTTTCATCTTAATATATAAGCCTTTAGTGATGGGCGGGTCTAAAACCATTGATAAACTGACCACTACTGAACTATTATCAAAGTAAGAAAAGGGGTAAAATTGATTATCACTTTAAAGCTAAACATTTTAATACTGTCAATAGACTATAGGGTTATTGACATGTCGTCGATAGTATTGGCACTATTGTTGGGCACTGGCTATTGAAGCACATGTTGGGCTTATCGTTCATCATATGATTTTAATTTAAGTTTATGCTTAAGTTTATGACCATTTAATGGATGAGTCATTTTTTGAAAGCTAACCTGGATTCTGGTTCCCAAACAATTCTAATAAATAGTTACTTATCATTTAAAGTTTAGTCAGAAGTTATTAAAATTTGTGATCGCTTTAAATCTAAGATAAGACTCATTGAATCCCAATTAGACTATCGATAAAACAGTTATACATTTCCAAAGAAAGTTCTAATTTTGAATCATTTGTTTATTCAATTAACTGTCAAATCGTCAAACTTTGTGCACAAAAACACATTTGAAGACTACTTTCTTGAATTTTGCTAATTTTCTTAACAACAGTTAATAAAACAAATATTGTCTACTTTTCAAAGAATTCCAGTTCTAATGCATTGCATATAAAAATAAAAAGATATATAAGATTCCCAAAGGATTTAGTATTAATGGTTCAAATAGGATCAGAGTTGGTTGTGCTCTGCACGTATTGTCGGTCTTTCCTCTCGACCATCAAATTGCAAAACAAGGGCTAAAATATATTAAATACTGGAAAACATTTTAACAAATGAAGTGTGCATTTCATAGCATTTAATTGATTTCATTGAAATTGATTCAAATGAGATAAGAGAGGACTCATTTTGAGAGCATTCACTCCAACTATACTTTCAATACAAAAGATCTAAAATCTATATAACAAATGATAAAAGATTTGAATCAATTGATTGCTTTCATTGCTTTCATTTTATCGAATCTCTTATTTTTGGTCTAAATTTAAATTTGATGACACGTGTTGTGGCCGAACCTCATATCAGTTCAGAATAAAGTTAACCCTTTAATAGAATAAAGAAAGAGTGGAACAACTCTTTTATTAACTTTTATTCAAATAAATTTTAAAATTAGTTTCGGTTTAAAAAAACCAAACGATTTAATTGAAAAGAATTACTCAAAATTAGAAACCGATTTTAGTTTTCAGTATTTATTGAAGAGTTAATAAGAAATGGAGTGAATATCATAACGTCCTTAAGATTATTTGGTTTCAATGACTGCTAATTAGTCTTAGAAGTATTGATGTTAAGCAGTACTGTCCGGTCGTCTCTATCTCTTCTTGATATCAAATTACAAAATACAGGGGAAATGGGTTTCGGTTCGTATCAAAGTATAGTCACTCCATTGTACTAATAGGATATGTCTGTATATCTCCGTCGGACAAATAACAAATCTTCTGCACTCATATACTAACCAACACCTGCTGTGAGTGCGGAAACTTTTAAATGACGACTCAAAGTGTATTAAAAACTTAAGATCTTTTGATAAATCAATTGTCAAATACTTGTTATGAACTTTGAATTTCATTTTATATTCTATTAATTGTTTTTCTTTCCCTTAATTTGAAAATCATTGAATAAAGTATTGGACTTTATTTGGAAACCTTAGAGAAGAAAAATATTGCTTTTCTCTAAAAGCGAAGCCTTAAGAATAAATAGGTCTTTATATAGAGTTTTGGTGACATTCGGTTCAATCCTATATTTTTGTAAAACAAATCGATTGGTGTTGAGAACCAATCGAAGTGAAAGGATGTGATACAACACAAACATAAGATTGGTTTGGAGTGACCGGACAGGGATTTGCGTCTGCGGAATGACATTCATTTCAAATATATATCGATTAAAAAGTATCGCAAATAAGTTATTTTAGCAAAACTTTCATTTTTATTGTAAAAGAAGCCATAAATATATAGAAATGTCTCATTTCAACAACAAGTCATTCGATGGCCAGTTATCCAACAAATTCTGTGACTAAGAATTGAACTGAATTTGATTTCTTTACTTATTTATTAATAATTAATGAAAGGCAAAACTGGAAGGGTTTCCCTTAAGCTTAGTTTTATTGAAAAATGAAGTTTTAATAATTTTTGGATAACTATTAAAACCTGTGAAACATTTGCAAGTTTTCATATCTGAGTTCAATATGAATATAAACCGAGAAATGGATAATAATTTTTATATTTTATGCAATTTTCCATCGAATCAAAGTTTGGAGAATCAATACTCAGATGAGAGTATAAAACCTGTGCAGAAGTGGTACGATAATCAGTCTGGGAGCCACTCAATTGAGTACTGGCCCGACACCCAATTATCACATTCTCAAGAATCTTTTATTGAGGCGAATGAGTCTCAAATCATGGAATTGGATCCCTTGACCTCTCTTTTGAGCTGCAATTCCCCAAATTGTCAGTAAGTAAAAACTTTTGTCTCAGTTATAAATGACAAATAGGGCGGCATTTACTCTATTTGGGACTATTTGTGATTTTATAGGACTGTATGGGTGGTCACTCAACTTTTATACCTTTCTATTATTTTATTCTATATTTGACTAATTTGTGAGAAATTAATCGCTGACTGACTTTACTTTATTTAACTTTACTTTACTTTCTTAGGCGACTCGAAAATTATAATAAATTAAGTGATATAAAAGCCGATCGACTGCTTTCCACTTCAGATATAACTGAACCGTCAATACTGTCGCCAAAGCATTATTATAACACTAATCAGAGTCAATATAACGGCCCACCCCTACAAAACCAGAGTTATGCCTCTACTTCTTGTTTACCGCCACAGTCTTCGTCTCCGACTTATATTTATGGTCCGAATTCATACAATGGAGCGGTTCCTCATTCGCCTCAATCGTTACCTTCTTATGTGATTCATCCGCAAATACAGATGACTGCAAGCAGTGGTTACCCTCAGTCTAGTCAATCAACTCATAATCCTTATGTGTCAAACCCGGTAATGACCGAACATATACACTCTCCTCATATGCCGACGGCATCTATGAGTGTAAACTTATCGATGAATATGACGATGGGTTTCAATAACTCTGAGTCCCAACAATTTCAATGGACAGCACCCGTTTCTAACCATCAAAACAATAACTCAAATCAATCTGGAAATACAAATCATCCCAATCATACATCTCATCATTCATCTCAAGGTCATAGTCACGTACCCCACACCCCTCACCCTCCATATCTGTCCCCCTCTCCCACTTCATATACTTTTACAGCAGAATTTAGGCCGACATCAGAACATTTAAATACAAGTCTACCCCCAATCGAAAGAGAGTTTGGAAGTGTTTGTAATATGAAAAGCGTTCAAAAGACAAGTCTATCTAATAATCAGCAGAAGTTGAATGATTCCCATCATTCAAATCACTGCCACATTCATCGATACTTCAAAAATGAAAGACCAAAAAGAAGTGATAATCAATCGATACATTTGGCACAGAATCGAGAAATAATCGATAAAAGTGCCACAACTTTATGTTCTACAAACTTATGTCGCATTTGTGGTAAGACATATGCCCGACCCTCAACTTTAAAAACTCATTTGCGAACCCATTCCGGAGAGAAACCGTACAGGTATTACAATACCCATCACTCAATCATAAAATAATTGTGTGGTTTCGTCAACAGATGCAACACTTGTGACAAATCTTTCTCTCAGGCGGCAAACCTGACGGCACACATCCGAACCCATAGCGGAGAGAAGCCTTTCCGTTGTCCAGTTTGTGAGCGAAGGTTTTCTCAATCCTCATCTGTAACAACACATATGCGAACCCATTCAGGAGAACGTCCCTACCGGTGCTGTTCCTGTAAAAAAGCATTTTCCGATAGTTCCACACTTACTAAACATTTAAGAATACATTCAGGGGAAAAGCCCTACCAGTGCCAACTCTGTCTCCTCAGATTCTCTCAATCAGGAAATCTAAACCGACACATGAGAATACATTCTTAAAAAATCCTCTTTTTATTTGATTAAAAATCAATCCTTTTTTTTAGATTTGTTGTTAACTAAAGTCTATTAATCTTTTATTTTAATTGTATTTAATTTTAAAAATATTAGTTTCAAAAAATAATATAAAATATTTATTTATTCTTTTAATTACAAAACCCTTATTTATTAATATTTATTTGTAATAATTATTTATTATTTAAATAAAATTAAGTATAAACTATATCATACTTTTAGCCCTCAATATCAACAATTAGCTATAATTGTGTCATGCTACATTTAATTGATGAACAAATAAAATACAGGTATAAAAATCAAATTAAAATTCTTAAACACTTGTAATTAAAATAATAAAATACAAAATATGTTTGACTAAAATTTAGTTTTTAAAGAAAATAAATTAATAAAACTTAACTAAATTACATAACAATTATAATATAATTAAATTTAATTAATTAAAGTTATTGTAGTTATTATTTAATGTTTCGTTTAATGAATGTAAAGTTTAATATAATATTTGTTTCATATAATTAAATTGAATTCATTTAAACAAATTCAACTGATTTTCAAAATTAATTGAAAAACAGTAATAAATTAAATGAATCGATAATATTTATATCATATAAATGTTAAAAATATCCATTTTAAAGGGAAATTACTTTAAATTTGAGTCCGATTTTAAAACTGTGTGAATAATAATTAGTCAAAACTATAAATATAAGAAAATCTATCAAATTATTGAACCCTAAAACCTATGTTTGGCATTAATTTTAGAAAATTTTAGATAAGACTAACAATAGAACAGATGTTATTATTATTAATAATATTTTGTAAAACAATTGAATTTAAATACAGATAAACCTCTAGTACGTCATCTCTTTATTATGGAAATCCCTTTACAACTTCAACTGATTTCTAGGACCCGATACAAATAATTTGTACTTCTATTATAGAAACCCCTCTATAAAGTCAACTAAATTTTTAGTCCCGAGCAGTTGACGTACTATTGTTTATCTGTATTTAATTTTCATAAGCATTTGATTAGAAATAAGTCAAAACTAAAGTTATGAAAAGTTTTAAACGTATTCTTTGAATGAAAACC
>JAQFZL010000616.1:0-14416 GCA_034695685.1 Galumna lanceata
TGTATCTCAAAGACAACAAAATTCAGAGATATAGTCATCCAAATATTGTTCACAGAATAGGATTTCGTTCTTCTCTTCATAAATGAATCGTTTTACACAAGAATCAAATTAGAGTTCAATATAAGAGATCACTAAATGTTTGTCATAATTACAGTTAAATGTGTTTATAGTGAACTCACATTTTAATTCTCATCAAATGATTTATGTTATGATTGAAATAAAATTAGTGAAAACTATATCTGAATATAAAAACGTTTTAATTAAAATTGAAACAAAACTAAATCAAAATTATGAGAAAATTAATTCAAATTAAAGTCAACAAATGATTGAAAAAAATAAAAGTGAAAAACTATTGAAGACTGATTTAAACATAAAATTTAATCAATTATTTAATTATCGTTAAAAAAAATAACTTTAAAACTATGGCACAAAAAAATCACAGTCAGTCACTGTCTGATCCCTCTGACGGACTGTCGGGATGTAAGAACTGAGGGTTTCGTTTCGGACGACCACTTCTTTTGCTGATCTTTGGTTTGATTTCAGGCGAACCACTGACTCGTTTGCGTTTTAATGTTTTCGGCAGTGAATTGGAGGGAAAATAATGTTCTTTCGACAGTTCGACGGGTAAATGTAGTTCCTGTTCGGGAGGGTATGTCAATGGCTCGTAAAGATAGGGCTTCATTGGATCAAACTCTTCATAATCCCAATCAGACAATACATCCATCACTTGATTTGACAATGAGTTTAATGATATCTCTTGATTGGATTCATTGCTGTTGTCGTAGGTCTCATCGCCAGACGTTTGAGACGACTGATAACCTGAAGAAGTCTCAGGGGATGAATCAACTGTTAAGTGAGTCCACTGTTTATCATAAACTACGGTTTGAGTAATTTTCAGTGGATTACTCTCATTGGGTTCTGTCGTTAACTCCAATGAATCGTCAGATGAAAATGAAGAGCGTTTCGATTCGCCCGAAATGACATCTGAAGAGATAATGCAATCATTTTAGTAAAAAGTCAACAAAAAATAGATAAGGGGTTATAATAGAAGTACAGTAAAACCTCCCAATAGTGTGGTTTCTCAATAGTGATAACCTCTGACTAATTAACGGCTAATCCGTTGTCGAATCCCTTTCTAGTTATGAACTAAACCTCTCTTTAGTTAAAACCTGTGATTAGACTCGAGGGCCGATTTGATCGATAGTTCTTAAGTGTCAATAGATATGAATAGACAATAAAAATAGTGGTTTGTAGTCAACATTCCTCTCTATAATCAACATATTCTTCAGTATTTGTGTTGATTATCGTCAGTCAAGTGTTGTTAACAATCATTCTGTGCCCAACCGCTCACTATTCAGAGATTTGACTGTATCTCTATTTTGTTGATCAAAAACATTCATAAATTAAGTGTTGAAGAAATTTAGATAAATTGACCAAATTTATAGTTAAATGTAGTTTAGTTCAAATTGTAGTAATACTTACCCTCGATTTCTACAAACATTTCTTATATGATTGCAATGATTGCGAATAAAATGAATAATCTTTTAATAAAATAATAATAAATTAAATAAAATGAAATTTAATTGCAATTAAAGTCATGAATTGGACCAAACATTTAATGAACAAAACATTTGATTAGATTTTAAAAATTTGAGTAATTTTTCCGTTAAAACATTCGTTTGGCGCTCAACACATCACTCAATAGATGGCACCACAAACTTCTTATCAACACTTTATTTCATTTGCTATTCATTAAAGACATAACAATTAAAACTTAAGCCCTTTATTTGAATATAACTACGAAGGGTAGTTTTTTGACAAAACTTCAAAAATCGGCCTCAATTTGAACTAGAGGTTGAACCCTTTGACACTAGTTTTTCAGGGAGGGAAGGGTTAATAAGTTCTAGGTAATGGTAGGGTAAATCACAAGGGTTTTTAAAGAAAAGTATGTCATTTAAACCTTATTTTATTCTAAAATAGAGGTGTAATTCAAAATTTTTGAAATTTATATTACAGTCATTTATCAGTTGAGTAACAAAAAATTAAAAAATGTTTGGTTTATTAAAATACTGTATATATATATTAATTTAATTAAAAATTATAAATTAATATGAGATCCGAAATCGTCGGCTCGGAGGAGGAAGTTCTTCCAGCGCTTTAGACCAAGGGGTGTTTTGCCCATTTTTAGTCTCAGGGAGGCATTCCGGACTACCCATCATACTAGCCATCTGTGGTCTTAATAATGAGTGTCTCGATAAACAAGTTGTACTATTGAAAGGTTGCATTAAATCTATGATTAAACCTTTAGATTCATCCAAAGTTGAAAATATTGAATGATATCGATATCAACTTTAAATAAGGAAAATGTTTATAAATATTTTAATATTTTTTTAAAAGAGCGTAAATGGTTTTATAATTTACTTAATTAATTAGTAATTATCGGAAAAAAAGCAAAAATATTTGAATTTATTGGTTAAACAATTATATTACAGAAAATTCATTATATGTTAGTTAAAGGTTTTATTATTCAAATACAAAAACTTTTAATTTAAATTTTAATTAAAGTAATAGAATTAACGGAAAGAATTGCGGTTATATTGTTGAATAAGATATAATATTTTATACTTAAAAATCTTTGTAAAAACCCTTTAACTGCAATTAAGACTCTCTTTTAAATAACGAGATATAAAGTATTCTTAAAACAAAAATTTGCTTTTTTCCGACGATTATTAATGATTACATTACTTCTCTATATCACAAAATTTTAAATTATTCATAAAAAATATATTTTTCCATAAAACTAATAAAAAGTAATTTTTTTAAGTTTTGAACGAAGAATATTTAAAATATTTTAATCATATTTTAATGTGATGTGTGTCTCATCAAAACATGTATATTTATAATTGATAATATTTTCCAATAGTTTTGGAGTTTATTTGAGAAGTTATAATTTTTTTGACCGAAATTATAGTAATATTTAATAGATTTGTAGATAAACTTTAATTAACTTTAATACTCTATAAACTTGGAATCATTGCTAACGAATGCGAATCATTGCTATTAAAGAATAGTTTTAATGAAAAGATGACTTAAGTGCTGAAAACAGAAGAGTTATATAACTTATATCATATAATTTATATCTAATAGTTTTGTTTATTTTCTCTTATTTCCAATATTTTTGTGATCATTTGTTTGTTGAACTTTTGTTTACAACAAATAAAATTGCTTTCAGTCGCTGACCATTAGAACAGTTGGTGACCATCTGAGTGACATCAGTATCATTAGCACAAACTAAATAATACCTGATATATAAGAGACCAATTATAATGTCTTTTTGATCATAAATATCAGATTCTTTTAGTCAGAAATGTCTTTTCACACAAACTTTATATTGTTTTCACTTCAATAAATATAATCAGTATTTATATTATAGTTTTTCAATTTATTTTCAAAAATCAAGAAAATTCGAGGCGAGGCTTCGCGACGGTTTGAGGAGGGCGTCAATCAGACGCATTAGGCCATTTTGCAGGGGGTATTTTGCCAACTTTTCGGTCTCCGAGGGTATCCCTGAATTTTTGAAAACATTGTTGATAGCTTTGGTAGTGCTTTTCATTATAATTAAGATTTGACCATGATATATCGTAAAATTAAATTAGTTTTTATTATTTAAATAATTATTAAAAGGTCTATTTTCTATAAAGTAACTTGATCATAGTAATTAAATATATTAAATAAAATGCTAGAAAAATGGCTACAAATTCTATTTGGAATTTTAATTGAAATCATAAAATTAAATAGTTCATATTTATAGTCTTCTGGTTTTACCGAAAGTTATTTATATGGATTGTACTTGAATTTAATCTGATTATATCGAAAGCGTTTAATATTATGGGTATCATAAAAGCGAACGGTCCTTTAATTTTCCCTGGTTATATCGAGCTTCTGGTTAAACCGAGAGCTTATAAATCGAGGGTACACTGCGATTACTAATTAAAAAACCTTAAACTTTACCATCTTGTCTTAATTTGTTGAAAAGTCACTAAATTTTTCTGAAAAGTTTGAAAATCGGAGCTCGAGGGGTCCACTCACCGGTATCAGGGGAGGGGGTATTTTGCCAATTTTTCGATCTCAGGGGGTATTTTTGAATACCTATTTAACATCCCTGATAAACATTAATGATATGCATTAGTCAATGCATATCAAAGGCATAGAGAATTGAAAGAGTGAAATATCAAGTCATTAAAACTTTTGAAGGGTACAGTTTTTAAATGAACTTGGTAATGTTATTGATAAAATGAATCTTAATGTCAAAAATACTGTCATTTTCCACTACTCTAAATTATTACTAATGATTAGTCGTCGGAAAAAAGCAAATTTTTGTGTTAAGAATATTTTGTATCTCGTTATTTAGAAGAGAGTCTAAACTGCAGTTAAAGGGTTTTTTTGCAAAAATTAATTCTATTATTTTAATTAAAATTTGAATTATATTTTTTTTTGCATTTGAATAATAAAACCTTTAACTGACATATAATGAATTTTTTGTAATCTAATTGTTTAACCAATAAATTCAAATATTTTTGCTTTTTTTCCGATAATTACTAATGATTTATGAAAGACTAGTAATTAAATTATAAAGATATGTGTTTTGATTACAAATTGTTTCAAAAATAATTTTTGTTACAGTTTTATAAACTTTTCTGTTAATATCGAGGCATTGATTATTCTATTCGTGCCTTAGATTTCTCTGTTATAATTGAGGATCTGTTAAAACTGAATCTGGTAATACTGAGATCTTTTAACATTGAACCTTTCATAGAAGTGGTCGGTATTTTAATTGCACCTGGTAAAATCGAGTTTCTGGTAATATTGAATCTGTTATGAGTGAGGTCAAGCTGTACTATTATCTAGTGAACTTTTAAATAACCCTTTAATAATATTTCAAATAAAAACAGTTCACCCTTCTACGTTATATCAGGGTTATATTAATAAGCTCTGACCAAAGGCTATCAATAATCACTTCATAATAATTATTGTAAATTTTTTCACTGATTTTTGCTTAAAACTTAATATTAACCAAGCGCAATTCTTGAAATTCCTATACTAAATAATATTAATTTATATATTTATAGTTATTAATAATAAAATATTAATTTTGTTTCTAATGTGTTAACATTTTCTTCATAAGACTTATTGTATGACTCTTTAAAAATGAAGTAAAAATAAAAGCAAAAATCTCGCGATTATTCAAAACTAAACGAAAATTTAGTGAAAATAATTTAAATTAAAAACGAATCGATTAATAGAATATGAAAATTAAATTAAAATATTTAAAGTCGACAACAAAAGAGATGAACAAAACAGAAAACAGTTGTTTAGAATCAAAAGTAAAGGAAAGATATGATAAAAGGGATTCTCATTCTTTGATCAATTTATACGACGCATCAGTTTTTCTGAAGATAACACTAAATGACGTGAGATATCGTTTGGCGCAACAATTCGTCGCTGACATAATGTCTGATCCGCCGTCAGTACTTCAATCATACATTTGTGTCCACATAATTGTCGGTCAATTGGAAATTCACCGAAACTATTTGTCTTCCATTCATTTAGTATTCCTTTACTATTGGGATGTCGTCAGAAAAGACAATATAATAAACAAAGTTTTAGTCAATTTGTGTAATAACTTTGAAACCGATACCACTTTTACCAAAGAAATGATAATCAGAGCCGACAAATATCTGAACAAAATCCAAAAGGAATTGACAAACATATGTCATACTATAAAAAGAGCCAATTTTCTCATTTGCAGATTTTGCGAAGAATTAAACCAAATAAAGAACTGGTCTTATGATCACAAGAATAATAATAACGTTTGATAAGACTTTAATATATATTTATCTTCACTTCAATCAAGTCATTAACATTTATTCAAATAAAACTTTTCATTCAATAAATTTCTATTTTCAACAAAAAATAAGTTTAAATGATTTTAATGAAACTTTTATTAAAAGACATTTATTTTTATTATATATTTAATCAATATTTTAATGACTTTTTATTAAACGAAATACAACTAATAATTAAAAAAAATTATTGTTTTTTATAGCGGAAAGTATTAAAAGTCCTTCCCTTATGCTTGTTCTTTGAAGGCTTCCTCCATCTCTTGAATTCTTCGTTCCATTTCTTCCTTTTCTTTACGGGTTTTTCCTTTTTCTAATTTAGTTCTCTCTTCCGGAGTTAAATCTGGCAATACTTTAGTGACGACTCCGGTAGCGATAGTGCTTGACTTATCTCTGAGAGTGAAACGACTTCCCTGTTCTAAAATCATTGGTCTTAAGAGCTGTAAAGAATCAGTTATTAAATATATGACAATAAAGAAAATGCGACCAAAACATACCTTTACGGAAACGGTAGAGTCTTCTCCGGGAAGCATCATATCCTTGTCTTTTGCTATGAGCTCTGCTGTTGTGTCCCAAGTCTTGCAATACATTAATGCTCTCTGGGTATTGAGAAGTGGACGAAGAGCACCGCCTTCTTCTTTCTTCAACATATATATTTGGGTTTCAAAGTTATCGCAAGGTTTGAAAGTTCCCACTTTTCCGATAGCCATTCCTCTGCGCACCTGATCTCTTTTGAGGCCACGAAGAAGGGCTCCTAAGTTATCGCCGGCCACCGCCTCATCCAAAGTCTTTTTAAACATTTCAATTCCTGTGATAACAGTTTTATGAGCCCTTCCATATCCTAAGACTTCACATTCAGTACTCTTCTTAAGTCTTCCCCTTTCAAGTCTTCCCGTGACTACCGTTCCTCTGCCCTGAATACTATAGACGTGTTCGATAGGCATAAGGAAAGGTTTGTCAATGTCTCGTATCGGTAGTTGAAAGTGTTTGTCCACAGTTTCCATTAGTTTAAGGATAGAATCCCTACCGATTTCAGGTAACTTTCCCTCCATAGCCGCGAGGGCGGACCCAAAAACAAAGGGCACTTCATCGCCATTATATCCGATTTCAGTCAGTAATTCTCTTAACTCCATTTCCACTAATTCTGTCATTTCTTTGTCCGCTGCGTCCACTTTATTCACATAAATAACAATAGACTCAATTCCTATTTGTTTGGCTAAAGTCAAGTGTTCTCTGGTTTGAGGCATCGCCCCATCGGTTGCCGCCACCACAAGGATCGCCCCTTCCATTTGATTAGCGCCGGTAATCATATTTTTGATGTAATCTGCGTGTCCGGGACAGTCCATATGGGCGTAATGTCGCAGTTCAGTCGAATACTCGACGTGTGCTATAAATGAGTATTTATTTAAAATTAATTAAAGAAATGCAATGAACGGACGAACCGGTGTTTATAGTAATTCCTCTCTTCCTTTCTTCGGGTGCGTTATCGATCTCATCGTATTCCTTCACTTTTGCCAATTTCTTCTCCGCTAAGACTTTAGTGATAGCAGAAGTGAGAGTAGTTTTACCATGGTCAACGTGACCTATTGTTCCGATATTCATATGAGGTCTGTCTCTTTTGTATGTTTTGGATCCCCCGGGCATTGGAGGGCCCGCAGATGACAGACATCTCATTGAAAGATATCCGATCTTTAAATGTTTTGATAAGTTAAGGCCATATTTCTGACACAAAACCGAAGACATGTCTTCTAATTAATGGATGTTTTATATGAATTGCTTTAAACCTGAAATGAATCCAAACAAAAGATTGCATCAGATTTTGAAAACAATTTCAGTCAAAGAAACTTAAAATCTTATATTAGAGTCAATACATCAGAAAATTAGAAACAAAATTAAAAATTTAAATAAAATCAATACTAAACTGAAAAACGGATTATATTTAAAAATATTATTTAAAAAATAGTAAACAAATTAAACCATACCTTAACTAAATTATTACTTATATTTAACTCAAGAGATGTCGCCTCACATTCAAAGATGAGATCAATTGAGATGTGCCCGCATGAGAGACCTTCCCGGGGCTCACATAAAGGCTGGGCTTATATGTGAGGGTCATTAACCCTATTCAGTGTTTAATAGAGAGAGAGAGAGGTAGAGGAGAGTCAAAAACTATTTATTTCATATCTAATAAAATATGGAACTCAAGAGTGGACTTCCCTTTTGACGGATTCCAAAACTATTGTCAACTTTTGTGATGAAATCTTTAAGAATATTCTATTTAAAAATTATTGAATCAAAGAATCGATTTTAAGGTTAATATATAAGCATTTATTAGTAATAATTCTCATAAATTAATATTCGTTTAATTAATCAATAAATTAATCCTTCAATGAATGGATTTGTTATAAATATTATAATTATTTAATTAAATTAATAACAAATCTTTTCTTTTCTAACAAATTCATAATAAATCACTTAATTAATAGTTTTTAAGTTTAATTTAATTTTAATGATTAAATATTATATATAATAAATTAAATGAAATAATTGGCTAAACTTAAAACATTTTAAAAATAATCCAAAAAAATATGACTTCAAAAACAATGGAATCATAAAATCCCAGAATTTTGTGGAATTCGGATAAAAATGATTTGAACTTTTAGTTGAAATCATTTGGAAAACTCTTCTAACGACTGATATTTATGAAAAGTGAAACCACTCTTATCTCTCAAATAACTTTTAAGTACATCTATTTGTGGAATATATAAACTTTTCATAAACTTTAAGAGTTCTGTCAAAAGTTGGTTCAATATATAAACAATCCGTTAATTAAATAAAATAAATAAAAAATATTTTTAGACAAATATATAATCAAAAGAAGAAAAAAAGTTTCAATTAGTTTATAACTGAATAATTTGTTGTATAAACAAATCTTTGTGGACAGTATTTTCATGTCGTTTCAACTTATCCTTAACTATAAAACTTTTACCGCAGTTTTCTATCTGACAAATGAATGGTTTTGTGTTTGTGTGGCGCCGAATATGGATCTGAAGTTTATTTCTATATTTTGAGGCGTAATCACAGTTTGGAAAGTGACAGGAATGCAGCCGAACCCCCGAATGTATCTTCGAGTGTTTCAAGAGTTCGAGTTCAGTTGAAAACTGTTGACTGCAACCATTCCATTGGCACTGGAAAGTCTTGTCGCCGAAGTGCTTCTTTTGATGAGCGGTCAGGGCTTCCAAACTAATGGCCGTATAGTAGCAGTTAGGATAACCGCAACGGAATGTCTGCGCTCCGGTGTGGGCAGTCATATGCAGTTTGAGGTTTTGCTTTTTATTGAATTTAGCGTCACATCCGTTCCACTGACACTTATATGGACGCTCTCCCATATGTCTATATACGTGTTGTGTTATATAACTACTTTTTTGGGTACTGAAATCACAACTTTCGGTACCGACTGTCCATTTGCAGACATACCAATTGCCATCACTTTTAAGAACTTTTTCCACATATTGTTCAACATTTTTGATGGATAGGACTCCCGAAAAAGCATTATCTAATGAAATTGAGGGCCGGCATTGAATCGGCTGATTAGGAATAATCAATTCTGGCTCTTCTGCTGTCGAACTGAAATTGACATAAGACTCGTCTGATTCGTCAATAATAACCTGAGGCACTAACAGATCCATTTCTTGTACTTCTCTCGAATTATCTTCCAATTGATTTATATTTTCTTCAAATTTTAAAACATTTAAAGTTTTTTCGTTGACTTCATTTAAATTTGAATTTTCCTCCAAATTAACAGATGTTTCCACAGAATTATTACTCACATTTAGAGTATCGCCAAATGTAAGGGCCCTAACATTAGAATCCGGACTATTGTCTATAAAATTGTTATGATTTTCAGTCACCGAATTATTTTGAGATAAATTCTGAAGAAAATTAAGAAAAGCG
Source organism: Galumna lanceata (assembly GCA_034695685.1). Classification (NCBI taxonomy): domain Eukaryota; kingdom Metazoa; phylum Arthropoda; class Arachnida; order Sarcoptiformes; family Galumnidae; genus Galumna; species Galumna lanceata. The sequence goes on from JAQFZL010000616.1 coordinate 9,855, forward strand.
ATCTTCTGATCAGTCATTGTTTTCTCCAACTGTTTCTTTAAATGAATTGATTTGTGGTCTTTTAGTTTCCACGAATCGGTAAACTTTTTATCGCACTGATCGCAAGGATAGGGACGTTCACCTGAAAACCCAAAAACAAAATTATATTATTGAAAAATAAGGGAAATTTCTAAAAAGACCTGTATGAGAGCGCACGTGACGGACCAAATGGTTAGATTTGTTAGAGCCATAGTTACAACCGGACCACTTGCAGAAATAAAAGGTTATTCCGTTCACTTTCCGGCGCTCAACATATTGTTCCACATTTTTGATAGACATGACGATATCCGTCGGAGACTTATGCCTTATATGAGTTTTGTCATAGTTTTCAGGAAATGGTAGCGTCGGAAGCAATGGAAGGGGTGGCGAACGAAGACTTTCAATAAGAATTTTGTGCGGATTTGGAGTATAAAACGTCGGCTTTTCTTTCTCATCATTAGAGGACACTTCATTGGTGAGGGCCGGCAATAAAGTCATACTTGTAGTGACTGCCGGCACAATTTGAGTGCAAACAGAAGAGTTTTTAAGTCCTGAGTTATGACATAACTGATGGTCTCTGAGCTTCCAAACATCGGTAAACTTTTTACCACAACCGGGAAATTCACAGACCTCTTTGCGTTCATTCGTGTGGGAAGTGATATGTCTGACCAAATGATTACTTTTGTTACTTGAATAGGAACAGTTTGGCCACTGACAGAAATAACGGGTTATTCCATCGATTTTTCTCCTCTCGACGTACTGTTCAACACTTTTGATAGACATCACCACTTTTTTGGGACTCAAGAGTTGGGCTGTTTGTGCATCGCTAACATTGAATGTTATTCTATTCAATAAAGGATTTGTTTGATTTTGGTCAGTAATTGGCGGCACCCAATCTTTGGCTTCACTTATAATTATTTTATTGTCAACCCTATCGTCCCCTTTCTTGGAATCGAAAATCAAATTCATTGAATTCTTATTATTGTTGCCGACAGTTGTGATTAGTTTTCGGTAATGAGTTAACTGATGTTCCTTTAGTTTATAGGATTCGGTAAAACTTTTGCCACATTCAGGCCATTCACAAGGAAATGGGCGGATACCGAACTGATGCACAGATCGCAAGTGACGAATTAAGTGCTGATTCTTAATACTACCATAACTGCATTCGGCACTGAATTTACACAAATACCAAACTTTTCCATCTTTTGTAGTCCTTTCGATGAACTGTTGAATAGCTCTTAAGTCATCAATCGCTGAATTAGTCTCACTGTTGGTCAGAATATCATTATTTGACTCAATTTCACTAACAATCACTTCTGGTATAAACATATTGTATTCATGTTCCGAGTCCTCAGCTTTACTATTGTCTCTCAGCATAAGACTAAGCTCTGGTTTGACGTCTAAATCGACATCAATTGGTTCACAAATACTATTATTTGTGTTAAGCATTTCTACGAATTGGTTTAAATTATTATCACTTTTCTGTTCCGTCGAAGCAATTAATTTATTATTCAATTGATTTATTGAAAACAATTTTTTATTGTGACTTAGAATATGATCCTTTCGTTTCCAGGAATCGGTAAACTTTTTGTCACAATTAGGCCAATCACAGGCATACGGGCTATAAGTGGAAAACCTTTAAATCAGTATTTTCTGCTAAAATGTAATATTATTTGTATTGATTACCGCTCTCCGGTATGTCCTCTAATGTGTCGAACCTAAATATTTTATAAAATAGTATTTTATTTATTTTTATTTCATCTTAAAATTATTATCGAATAAAAGGGAAAACAAAGCAACAGTTTGTAGTCCCGGATATGCTGTGCAACCAAATAGCCTTCAGTTTAATAGCATTTTGAAGTCAAGAGGAAAGATAATCATCTAAGTATTGGCGACAAATGGACGGCCCCTCGACCCCACTGGCTTAGGAGGTGCTCACTCACAGAATATAGGGGTTGAGTGCATTTCCAGCTAAACAAAACTCTAAATGAGTTTCTATTGAAAACCTAAACCAAAGTTGAAGGGAAGTACGACTTAATGCTCAAACGCGAGGGGATGTTTGGGAGTTTCCCAGTCGAGGGTGTTTTGGGCTGAACCCACCTGAGAGTTGAGACTCTAATACTGTATTTCATTTGACAGCACTCTATAAAATTTATATGCCTTTAATGCAATACAATGTATTGAATACATTATAACAAAAAAAAATATTGAAATAAATTTTCTAAGACTTAAGAATATTATTGTTTTTTAAACAGAATATTAGGAATAAAAAATTGTCACAAAAATTAGTCAAACATTTTCTGTGTTTCTATGCATTAAATAAATGCTTTTGAGAGCGAACCCGCTTTTTCTCTCAGCCATAGCTGCGGGGGTTCCTCAGCACATGATTCCTGGAATATAAGGAGGGGTCACACACTGTGAGTCTGTGCCTCAAACTGTGCCTAAACTCTACATTTTTGGCATCTTTTTATCGGTTTTGTGTAAAAGATGTCGAAAAAGAAATACATAATTTCGACGAAATTTCCCTCAAAATTCATTTAAAGGAAAAATTGTTTCAAAAATTATTTATAAAATTTATTGAAAGAAAAGAGGTTTTCATTTAAAGGTTTCTCATATTCACCAAAAATCCAAATTTTAAAGTTTTAGGACTAAAATTTAGGTCAAACTTTAATTTAGCACAAATTTTAGCAGTGAGTGGTCGGGAGGTTACAGAGGAGGAGGACTATGACTATGACTGGCGCCCAACCATTTTATAAAAGGCAACAAAAAATTGGCAAAAGATATTATACACTAATAATAATCACAAAAAGGGTAACAAAAACAACATTTTAAGTAAAGGAATAAAATAAAAGAATTTAATGATTGAAAATGAGTACCAAATGATTGGATTTATTTGATCCATAGTTGCAATTGTTCCAGAGGCAATAGTACCAGGTTATCCCATTTATTTTACGTCTCTCTACGTATTGCTCCACATTTTTGATACCATCGTAGACATGATTTGAACCACTTTTGGTCACTTTGTGACCGTTGGGTAAATTGATAGGCGTTTTGTCACTTTTGTCAACAATAAGTTCATTTCCACTGAATTGTGTTACCGATAACTCTGAATCCATTTCTGTATTGACACAAATCGGTTGGTCGACAGTCATTTGGTCATCACTCGAGTTATCTAATCGTCTCTTATTTGGAGTAAAAGTTATATCGAAACTGTTTTTCGGCAAATCGTCGACTCTTTCATCGGCTGAATCACTGAATAAATCAATAGTTGTTTTTAAATGACAACTGTTTTCTAATTTGATTTCCCAATCGATGTTTTGTCGCTTAATGTCATACAATTCAGTAATTAAACTCAAATTATTACTCATTTTAAGTCATTTATTAAATCAGTTTTAGAACAGATTTTGTTTGACATTTAGTAGTCCTCACAAAACACATAAGAATTGCAATGAATTGAAATGTTTTGAGTCAAGCGTTCAGTCAATACATTCATTTTAAAGGCGTTTACAAACTATGCTCTCAAAATAGGGAACGAATAAACATTAAAACGTTACTCAAAAAACCTCCAGATTTCAGAAAAACTTCACAAAATTTTCACAAAAAGTTTTATTTAATGGGATTTTTTTGCCATTTATTACAACTTATTTGGTTTTACTCTCTTCTCATTTATAATTGAGTTAACAAATTAAATATAACTAAAATAAACAAGTACATTAAACAGTAACAGTGAAATATAGGAAAATATAACATAATTAAACTTGTAATTTTAGTTTCTATTTAGATTTATCATGCAACACTACTTTTATAAGCTATTAAAGCTTTAGAGGACACAAAATATTATAATTTATAAACTATTGTCTAAAATCCATAAAATACTTTTTGGGAAAAAATTAACTAAAATTTAAATATTCAAAATAAAACCCATTTCTCTATTGTTTTAAAGCATTGAAAACATTTTTAATAAAAGCTTTAAGATTTGTTCATAAAATGAAACTAATCTGAAGACGATCTGAAGCCCTAAATCCAAAAATCGGTCACTTTTTAGTCGACAAATAAGTGGTTTAATGTTTTTAAATAGAATTTTAAAATGAGTTGAATTTACACTTCATTTCAATCATTAGAATATCAGTTCTTAAAGTTTACAAAACTTAAGGCAAAAATGTATACAAAAATTATTTTAATCTTAATTTTCTTCAATTTATTTAACGTCAATTCATTTCCAATAATTTTAGAAAAGATATATCTCTGGAAATATGGGGTAAAACTATTTTTAATTATCTAATATTTACCATTTCATTAAAATTTGTTGCAGGATATGAAGTTTTTATACCCTTATATAAATAATATACCGCAAAATGAATGGAGAAGAATACAGTACAGGAAAGTGGGATCTTATACTTGGCTTAGACAACGAATGCCACTTTTATTTTGGTAAACAAAATATTTTTATAAACAATTTTTTATTAAATGATCCAAAAATTGAAACAAAATATTGAAAATCATTGAATATTTGCGTAAATAATATTTCCTTAATATATGTTATG
>JAQFZL010000617.1:0-14411 GCA_034695685.1 Galumna lanceata
CGATCTGATTTAATTTAAATCTTAAATTTAATTCAATAATTCTTTCAATAATTCCATTTGTATTAAACAACATTAATAGCAATAATATTATATATATATACAGAATATATAAAATTTTGAGCTGAAAATGTTTTGCCAAACCATTGGCTAAACACTAATTGTTTAATGTTTCAGAAACAGTGAAATTTCAATCGAATTTGCATTAAATTATTTTTTCGCAAAAAACAAGTGATTTAAGAAATGTCCTTTGATTTTGTTAAGTATAGGTTATTTCAGAGATGGTCATAACAAGCAATTCCTCTTAATTAGGGATTTCTCATTAAAATATCGATTATTTCTTAAATCTGAGAAGAGTATAGACTTTATAACAATTATATAAAAGACTATTTTTTAAACTTACTAGCTCATTTTGGCAACTACTCACTATTTGATCTGAAAGCAAAATAATAGACCATCTCTATTAATTTTTGATAAATTATAATGAACAAGCAAAAATATACAAATGTTTGAATATTTTAATAGATAATAATAATATAAATGGATGTCTATCGGCAAAGAGTTAGTCATTAGTTTGATTTAATGTTGAATTGAAACGATTTGAGTTGTATTTCAATGTATATAATGCACAGCAAACTCGCAATCAATGATTTGATGCCTTTCAAACTTTCATACATTTAAACAGAGAGAAGCGATAATACAATTGTTTAAAATTTTCAATTGAAAACTATTCCGTTCTTTCGTTTCAATGATTTCAAAATAATAACATTTTATTTACAGAACTTTAATGTAATTCTTTTGGCGTAGAATTGTTTGGGTTCGGAGATGAGTACTGAACTGATGACCCGCTATAAGGCATAAGCAATGGCTGACAGTCTATCGATGAGCCACTGTTTGCTGCAATCGGTATCACAACTGAGTCTCTGTCTTCGCCAATACAGAGACGAGGGATGTCTACTCTGAGACCACGTCCCGGATAAGTGTTTTTTCTGAGCCTCAAACTAGACTTTTGATGCTTTTTTGTCCCAAATATCTTGACTTTGATGTAGTCGTGTAACTGAAACGGTTGGCAATCAATTAATAATTAGCGTCACATTAAGTACTGATTTTTTTCCTTCTATTCAATCGATTTTAGATAAATGAAAGTAAACTGTCTTTCAATCCATTCTATTGTATTTTTCAAGATTTTTGCCGAAAAGAGATCTAAATTTAGAAACGAATAAGACTTACGTCATATCTCTGATAGCAATGAAAAAGAAAAACCAAATAAGAGAGGACTAGATTGGAAGCGCCAAATATGCACTGGAAGGCTGTTGTGGCCGTGTCTTCCAGCGCCAGAACACTTAGAAACCAATTAACAGCAAAGAATGGCAATAAAGTGACGCCAGCTCTCAATGCCGGCTGAGTTTTGTCGATCTCAATCTTATGGGTGAGTGATTTGGTTTCGAAGAATCGCTTCAATACCAACAGCATTATCACTGTATTTGTCTATAATCACAACAAAACACACATCACATGTTTGAACTAATACTCAAACTCATCACATATGAGCTAATAAAGCATAAGAAAACAATGAATGCTTACAAACTTACCATGATCAGTATTGAGACAGGCACTATAAATGAATACTGCATTCCGCCCTCAATCGACAGCCAACAGCTAATTGAGATAAAAAAAACTTGGATTTAGTGCTCTATTAGACTCACACATAAAAATATTTATGCAAATATATTATTAAAGGATCAAAGATGTCCACATTGACACGTTTTTTCCAAATACCAGTACAATATTAGGAACAAGATTAAATATGATAAATATTTATTTATAGTACTCAATAATATATGTGAAACGCTTGTGGTTTAAATATATTTATATAAAATATTAAGAGTTTGAATTAGACGAGTTATGCCCATCTCTGTTGTATAATAGTATGAAAAAGTAATTTTCTCTCAATTAGAATAGTTTTTATGCATTTATGGAAATTTTCTCTTTCTTTGGATATATTATTAAAATATTCAGCGATTCGTTTATTTGAGTCTACATTCGATTATATTAAAGATGAAAACCAAATACCAGTCGAGTATTTCTTTATAAAGCGGACCTTTCCGAGTGAAAAGGCTTTCCCTCCATTCTTTCCATTCATATTAAAACAACTGTATATTAAAATTTCAAAACAATAACTTTAAGGGAAAGAACTCTATAAGAGAAGACTGACTGACAAAACAAATATAAATTCATTGATATAAAGAAAATCTATTGAATTAAAAACAACTAAACCTTAAATCGTGAGCCTTTAAAATGACTACACTTAAAATACTAATATTTTGAAATTATTTGTAAATGAGTTAATTTGTGAGGAATCCATGTTTGATTAAAACGATAATTGTGCAAGGACATATTACTCCATCCGTACGAGTTTTGACACTACAGAGTCTTTTTGTTAAGTTTAGATAAATAAAAATAAACAAAAAGTTTGTAGCAAAGGGTCGCATGTCTTACATAATTGTTATCAATTAAGGGGTTCTCTATTATTGACTTTTTAGTAACATTTCCCAACTTCTGTCAAAAATGCGGACTCAGTTTAGTGACAAAACTGGTACGAATGGAGTTAATTATGAATAAGCATAAAATATTTATGATTTTAGCCTTTGTTTGAATTTAGATTAAATGTTTAGTTTGATCCATGTTTGTGTCAGTACATATGCCATGGTCATTTTAATTGCTATATTTTTATTGATTTTACTTTGACATGTGAAGAGGTATTCGCTTAAAGTGTTTATGAAATCGATTTCAATTCTATACTCTTGTCTGGGATAACCAAAGGCAGTGAAATTATGGTGGGATTTAAAGGTCGGAACTAAAGTGGTTATCGAGGGTTCTCTTTTGGAAAGTCCTCAAAATGGAAAAATTTTGAGTATTTGTTAATTTTGATGATTTTACTCAAAAATATATAAAAGAAAAATTTTATTTTTCTAACCCAAAAATTTCAGTTTTCAAATGATATTTTTCCCCGTTAAAATCAATATGACCATGCTCAGATATTAGTAGAAAGAGATTTATGAATGTCATCGATTATGACTTAATCTTTTAAAATCATTTAAATTTCATTTCAAACATAAATCACAAATAATTTCGGAATAAATGAAGAATTAGTTAAAAATAATTTAATTTTTAATGAATAGCTTTAATATTAGTCTATAAATTAGAAGTCATTACAAAACTAAAAAAAGACGACTAATTCAAGGATATTTGAGCATCAGGACATGTTTTTAGCTTGCACATAACTTTAGTCTCGAACATTCTTGAATTCTCAACTATTAGTCATTCCTGACTTCTGACAAAAGTATGATTAGTGTAATATTTTTTTTTTACTTAAAGATCATAAACTTTGTATAATCTTTACGGCAGACAAATAGAAGGTTTTAGTTATTCATCTAATCTAGAAAAGTTTTTTAATAAACATATAATCCTGGAAAACATAAAAGTTTTAAACTTTACTTTTGTTTTTTACTCTTTTTGATTTATTATTATTATTTATTTAACGAATTTTATATATAAAGAGTCAAAAACAACAAATTCTTAAAAAAATTAGTTTCAAAAAACATATGAAAATATTGAATACAAAAAACATTTAAAAATAACTAAATCTTCAAAATATTTATGTTTTTATATTCAAACAAATTTCTGTAAAAAAATTTATAGAAATTCCTTATATTTTATAAAAACTACATTTTATTCTTCGTTTAATATATTCGACTTATTTTTCTCAACAAAGATATAAAATATTTAAATTTTTCCATCAATTTTCCGCCTCTTATTAAATAGAAGAGATATTTCCAATTGACTTTTCTCCAAATACAAACAGAATCTCTTCAAGGTAAATTCTAACGTTCTATTTGATTAAATCGACCGAATTTTAAATTATTATTGAAATATCAAATAATAGAAAAAAAAAGATAAAAAGAATAAATGTTTGTTTGAATTAGATATTTATCCAACAAAATTAATGGCACACTTAAGGCTTGAAGTTAAACTTGTAAGAATTATAAATTACTTGGATTCAACTTGTAGAAAGTGATTTATAAATTAGCATTGCTAATTCACTAAAAATCCATTTTAAAGCGGAACTACTTTTTTCATTTAAATTATTCTATTATTAGTAATGTTTGTTATGTTTGTTATGTTAATGAATTGGAAACATTTGTCAGTTTTGTTAGTGATTTGAAAAAGTTGAACCTTGGTATTTTAACTCTCTATAATTGGAATTATATGAGAGGATAATATGAATATTAAAATAAAGTGTAAAACTTATTTTAGCCAAATGTTAGTCTAATGTAACCCCAAAGGGGTATAAAAATGGTTTATTAAGGTATTGAAAGTCGAAAAGTCAATTGAACTCGAATTTCAGTTCGAATCGAATTGAAAATAAAAGTAAATATCTTTTATTAAGCGCTTCCAAAAGCGGATATTTCTTCAAAGAATATCTAATGCCTTGAGATTATTGAAAGCAAAATATGGAAATGAAATGGCAATCGATATGAAAAATATTTAGACTCGAAAAACATATCAAATTTATTTCCTTATATTTCAAAATTTCAGTCATATCTGAAGCTATTTTATTGATTTTTTACTATTTTTTGAATTTAAATCTGAAATCTTTTTAAAATTTTATCAGATTTTGCTTTTATTTTATTCAATTCTTTATTATTTTGTTGAGTTATATATCAGATAAAAGCTATTCGGATGAATGACAGCTCTTTCCATGATTTCTATCTCAACAGTGAATTGATGAATGGATTGTTTGCCAAAGAATGATCTAGTTATATCAATGTTCTAGATTCTTCCATTTATATCTCAGTTTCATTTTTCTGATTATTCTTATGAAATTTTTTTTAGATTTCAAACATTTTAATGAAATCAAAAGTCTAAGTATTTCACTGGTTTTCAAAATGAAATTTTATATCTTTTTTTTTATTGATTGAAAGGGATGTGTGGGTTGACAATAGCCGGAGAATCAAAAATCTTTTTCTCTGAATATAATCTAAAACTTTTATCTAAGAATATGAAAGGGGTTTTGTACTCAAGTCTTACATATTTATTATTTTGACTTTAATGCTATTTTACTTAATATAATAATGGAATAGCATGGTAACATGTTCAATCTATAAAATTGAGCTCAAACTACAATTACTAACTTTCTATATAATATTGGTTTACATTTTTTGATTATTCAAAAAAGCTTTTATTGTTATGAAAAATATTCATCTTTCATATGGTTTAGTAATTTTGTAATTTGAGATCTCATTTCTTAAGCCATTTAATGTTATCCGAGATTTTAAGTTTAATAATGAATAAAAGATTTAAAGCATAGTTTGAAAGGTTTGTTATTAGACTATATTTTGTCAAACAATGATAGTCCCCAAGAGATGTTTCACTGGTAATAATCGTGATATTCCTATACAATAGAGTTCATAACGTCATTATGTTTGTACCTAAAAATATAAATCACTGGATATAAACATCTGAAGAAAATTGACTGAAATTCGAGTCAAAACAATACTTGAAATTTTGTGCGTAAATCTGAGACTAGACTTTTTGGGAATAAATAGTTTATAATTAATGAATGTTTAAAAGAGGATTAAAATAGATTTATAATTAAGCGAAACAATAGATCGATATTTAAAGTAGAATTGAAATACTTATGAAAAAAAGTGGTTTTAATTAAGTGAAAAATGGCATACGTTTTGTTTTGGTCGTCGAAATGCAGAAAATCTTTGTTTTTGAGAAAATGATTGATTAACTCAATGTCTGTGCATTTAAATAGCATTTAATTAAAAATTCTGTTTCTCTCATAAATCAAATGGTTTAACACTTTTTTTTCAATGAAATGCTTTAATATATTTATTATTTTAAAAAATTATCGTTAAATTAATTAATATTATGAATGAGAAACAAACTACTTGTCATTCATTCAAGAATACCATTTAAATAGGTATATGAAGAATTAGCAAGCTCACTATTAACTCTGAACAGCTGTATTTTCAAAGGGAATTCTCAAAAGAAGCCGGTTCGTGCATTTTTAACAACATCATTTTAGTTTTCGCGATATTCAAATAGGGTTAGAAATTCTAACTTAGAATTTAAATTTGATTTCATAATTTTTTTTGACTTAAAATTCTTGTTTATTTCAGTATTTATATTGAGATTCAGTTTATAATCCGATCAAAATATTAGCCAAAAAATCTCATTTCAGTATTTGATTAATTGCTTGTAAATAGTATTATGTTATATATATTTGTTGAATCACTGGTTGTTAACCGAAACGATTTATTGATTATTACTGACGAGTGATGTTTGCATTGAGATATTGGTAAAAATCAATTGACTTTTTGCTAATTTGATTGAAATGTTTGTTAAGTTATTTGAATCTTTGCTTATATTTGTATAAAAGAATTGAAGGAATCATTAAATAAAGATATTGTGTAAAAGTGTTGCGATGTTTCCCATTATTTATTTAATGAAACTTTTATAACACATTAAATGTTTTCCGATTTGTTATAGAATTTAATGAGAATTTAGTGTTTGGGTCAGAGTTATAGCCATCGGTTAATATAAAGTTTAATGAAATTCAAGAGTAATTTGAAAGACTTACTATCGTTTGGTTTCATATCCTTCAGGATTGAGATAATAAGATATAAGAACAGAGAGAGCGGGTAATAGAGTTGCGAATATTAGAAACTGTTTACAATCCCACTGATAGGATAGGGGTAGTGGCGAATGAGACGACAAATTAGGACAACACGAAGACAGGAATGAAGAATGATTTTCAGATGATGGCAAAGATGAGAGCGAACATCGAGACACAGGTCTCCAAAGGCGTTGGTATAGAAAGACTGTGTGTGAGAGCATCCAAAACGCTGCGATCAGATGCACCAAATGGAACACCAGGGGAACTGTTGAGCACACCTCTCGGGACTCCGACCATTTTGTATGAAAGGGTGCGCCCGATATAAATGTAAGCTGAATGGCGATGAGGGACGACACCAGACTTATGAGGATAAACGATGCCTCACGTGATTCACGACTTCTTTGGACGATTTGACACAATAGTGATATCACTAAAAGCAGGAGACTTGCGATGAAACTAATGTATAGAATAACTGAATGCACAAGAACTGAATGGTTGTGTCCACCACTGTTTGTTGAAGAATCCGTAGAAGAAGTCTTGTGAATGAGAGCAGCGATTATACCCAATTCATTACACAAACAGCGAATCGATGATAGATTACGAGCCAACGTTTCACAACCTTTTTGGAGCCACAGACTGATTGAACAAAACATAGAATTACTGTTAGTGTTAGTGTTATCACACTATTGAAAACTATAGTCTACAACACTGTCTAATAGTGATTGCACTGACAATATATATACTGCACTGAAAGCAATATCGAGGAAATCAAAACAAGAGAACAGATGGACACCGAGTCCAGTGACAAATGGCAATGAAATAGTGAACACAAACTTTCACTTTACTCACTCTCTCGCGGATCGAATCCGTCCACAACTAATGGTATCGCTTTCTCTAACATCTCTCTTAAACTTGAGCTCAACCTCTACTTTTGGGGTCTCTTCGAAATCAACTTCAATACTGACGGCCGGAACGACAGACACGAGAACGATATCACTGATCACTTCATAGTAACTATTGTCGAGAATTGAGCCAATTTGTCGGATCCAAACCGAAGAGATTCCAACTCCCAGTTTATTGAAGTCTTATTAAATGAAAAAATAAATTGAAAATCAAATAATTTGTTTCTTTTTTTGGTGAAGAAATCAAATTAGTGTCACTCAAACTCTCTCTTTTTCTTTGATTTCTTTGTTTCTTATATAAAACCATAAAATAGGGCTAAAAGTCTAAGAAAATAACAATTCATTTGATATAATACGAGGTTTTGATTATTATTTATGTGAAGTGAAGAGAAAATAATGTATTTAATAGAGAAATGGTTGAATTGAGAGCAACGGATACATACCTTCTAAATGAATGATAACTTTGGGTATTATAGTAGTGTTCATAAGAGTTGTATAATTGGATGGCGTCACGAGTGGGAGCAGTGATCCAAATGGTGTTCGATGAGTCAATGTCATGACTTATGGACACAAAAAGTGTTACCAAAGAACAAGAAAAATGGAATAAAAGCAAAATAAGTAAAGTAGAGATCAAACGCTAAACACTTTATAAAAGTTAATAGGAATAAGAAAAGGCATTCGATATCATTTATTTGGACTTTTATACGTCTAAAACAAATAATTTAAGGCATTAAATGTGTGACAAAAAAGTGAGAGAAAGGCCTGCAGTGACTCTTACTTATGTTGTTAGAGTCGGGAACGATAGGCTTTATTCTTCTGATGGTTCCGTCATCGCACACGACAATCAATGCTCGCAATATATTTTCGGACAGCAGTCGAAATCCAAATAATGCCTCCGCTGTCTTCTGGGTTATCAGCGCCTGAAGTAGTTTTTTTGCAGGTTTACAAAATCATACAAAAAAGTTATTAAACCTTAAAAGATAAGTCGGGAATAAAAATAGTGCCGAAACTCATTTCTTTTCCTTACAATCTATAGATTCTATACTATTCTTCACTTTTTTCTCATTTTTTTTGGGTTTTGTTTAAAACATTTGTGTTATTCTTTGTGTTTCTGTAATTCATTTGTTAGAAATAAATCTAATTTATTGTTAATGATTACCAAAAAAAGAAATTTTTTCTTCTCTTATCTTAAGATAGGAATTGTTGTCATTAAAGTCTTGACTAAAATTAGTTTATATTAAAAATAATTCCCTTTAATGTGTGAGAAGTCGATATGGGATTTAACTTTTGATTATAAGAAGGGATTGAAAAAACATTACATTCTTTTCTGTTTCGATAGTGAAGACGACTTTAGTTCGCGTTAAGACCTGATCACAAATTGTCGTCAAAGACTGCAAATAAAAAAAAACAAAATAGAGTTGAATAGAATGACATCAATATTAATGAAGACTAAAGTCGAGGGCGGAGTATATATAGTGGTAGAGATAAGTTTAGGCAACACTGACTTGAATTAAATTAAGATTCTTCTCTTCGTCTTCCATTCGTATTTTAATCTTAGCCCTAAGTATGGCGTTGAGGGCATCGATTGCGTCTAATCTATCCATAGGACTCCTAATGGGAAACCGCCCCGAAGTCACTAATCGACTTAAATCCTCTGCCAGTGGGTAAAGACCATCGACCAAATGCTTGTGAACGTGATAGAAGATCTGCATAAGACAAGCACAACATACATCACTGAACAGTTCACTGCACACCATAAAGCGCTCAGCAAATCACTAAAGGAAAGAGTGGCTCAAAACACCGATTGCCTAATTAGAGAGCACACCATAAAAACGATATTTTGTTAGAAGAAAACAAATTTTTCATTAACTTTTGTGTCAAAAAATTTGTTTCTTTACTAAATTCAGGGCATAAAAGCAAAAGTGTAATACATTGTGTGCGCCACTGAATTCACAACAGAAGGAACAGCACTACAGAAGAACAGTATATCTTTATATACGGTATTGATCTCTATTACCGTTACATTAGAGGAAAGCTTTACAATTGTTGAGAAAGTCATTGAAAAAACTAATCAATTCTTTGGTAAATATTTATATTGGACTCAAAATTGATTCAATTTTCGTGTAATTGTTCTCTAATTTAATTGAAATGATACAAAGATATCGTTTTTTCTCAAACATTCAGTTTTTATGCAAAGAATTATTTGAAGCGATTTATTTCGTTTAACCGTTTTTTCTGTTGAATTAACATTAATTAAGATTAATGTAAAGCCATTGGAAAATCTCATGACTTTTTCATATTAACGATAGAAATGAATCACAAAAAGGCTATTTGTTTGCCTTTTTGTTTACTATTCTTCTCAGATTCTATTCATTTCAATACTGTCACACATTTGTGTTAAGCCAATGACCATTTCAACAAAAAAACGGCTATTCATTAGAAGAAGACATAATTTATTTGTTCATTTCATTTACAATTAGATAAAAAGGCAGTATTTAACCATCGATTGAGTAAATGTCGACTTTGCCAATAAAAGAGAGATATGGCAGATATGAATCTTCAGGCAATAGTAGCAATAATAGTAATAGTAGCAAGCACATGTCACTATTGTACTCTTTCATAGCTTATTAGAACATTAGTATAGATAAGCAATGACTCACCAAACTCTGGATTTCTCTGAGATGTTCGAGTCGACACTCACTATAATCAGGTTCACCCCATTGACCAGATGGATAGCATGGTCTGTATACAGTTCCACTATATGGAGGGGGACACGACTGTGAGGCCAGTGTTGCCATTTCTGTTGAATTCCACTGGACATCATTATAGAGGTCGGGATGACAGCGCCGGTGAACTTGAATGGAGTCATTATCTTCGTATTGGATGTCTATATACTGTTCGCTAACATTTAAATGGATTTTCGGAATCGTTGCTGTCGTTACCGATAATGATTTCTCTGCAACTGTGGGTCTCAACGGATGAGTCTTAAGGGGAGATAAGTGTTTGTGTTAAGACAAATGAATAAACATTGAAATTCATATCAGAATATTTATTTTACTTGAGTGGTTGTGCCCTCTTCTACATCAACAGAAGTCTTGTTTATGGATTCGGTGACATTATGTTCGGTCCACTTTTGGCCGAAGTCTGTCATATGTGATGTAGAGTCAGTGCCGGCAGGAATGATGAGTTGTGTCGAATAAGCAGATTTGTGAGCGCTCTCTGAACTGGAAATAGTAGTGAAAATATTATCGATCGATGGACTGGTTGTTGTGGAATTGCCGCTGGACTCAGTTGTTATCACTATCAAAGACTGGTCTGTTGTGTGTGACTGGCCTTCAAAGTAGGACCGGTCACTCATTTTCACGCTTTTGTCAATGTTTTGCTTTTCAACACTTTTGTCGCTGTATTTAATTCTCGTCTTATTATCTGTTTTTCGCTCCAAAGCTATCGTTGGTATTGAAGTGTTTGGAGGGGCCGTCATTTGGACTGACTTTTTCTTCGCAATATTTTCAAAGACTAATCCATAGGTATTAATGGATTTATGCGATTCATTGGTTTTTTCATCCAACTCGACATCAGATCCCAATTTAGGCCAACTCTCAATATGGGCAGAAGTAGGTGTTGTTTCTACTTTAATGCCTATCGAAGAATGATTGTCTTCGAGACGTTTAAGACTATTCTTAGATTTTATATCGGAATTCGACTCAGAGGTTGAGTTGTGCTCAAACCCAGAGCTTATGGAGAATAAATCGATCGTTTCATTTGACTCATTATTCCATTTATGGTCGACTCTATCATCGTTTACATCATTTACATGAGAAGAAAGTGTTGTCTCAAACAATTGGGAATAAGAAATCGAAAATTCAGATGAAGAGTATTGAGTATAAGATTGAGTGTAAGACTGAGCATAAAACTTTGAATCAGACTCAGACTCAGTTGAATTATACGAATAAGTGTCTGAAGTAAAGAATGTATTATTTATATGAGTGTTTTTCTCATTTCCTTCGGCGTCTCCATCAGAACCATCAGAATAGGCCATTAGAGTGACATTTAAATTGGTTTGATTGCGATCTACAATAATTTCAGTATCATTTGGTCGCACAGAAAGTGGTACGACTCCAGAATTATTTATACTATCACTAACGCTGTTGGCAATGATCTGTTCCACCAATACTTGTATTAATAATAAAAATGTTGCGACAATACTATTGCCTAAAGAGTAATGAAATGAAGAGAAAAGCATTCAATAGTTTAATATAACATTTTATTCTTTTATATAATAATACTTTAATTATTATATTATTGTGTTATACAGTTATGTACTCTTATATGAAATCGCAATTCATTTTTATCGTAACACAGAGTTTCTCTATTATTATTTAAAGTGATAATTTATCAATTTACTATTAACTATTAACCAGTTAAGTTAAGTCCAATATCACAAATAGAGGTCTAAATAACAATAAGTTAGTTAAATATACGTTCATTGCCAGAGATATGTGCTCTGAGTCTCATAAAACTGTAATTACAAGTATTTACTATCTCTCAGACATCTCTTAGTTCTAGTAATCGATTGAGCGCTAAGTTTTATATTACGAACTCTACTCTTAAATCATCGATCGTTAAGTTATATCACTTTATCTTAAATAAAAACTAACGTAAAACTAATACTTATGAAGCAAATGGTTGTGTGTGTGTGTGTGTGTATGTGTGAGGGAGGGAGAGAAAGAGAATAGAAAAGAAATGTTGAGATCATAACTTCTACTTTAGTGAGTTTTGCTTTCAATTTTCATTCGTTGGTTACAATAGGAATGAGTGCCACCAGAAAAAGGAAAGGAAAAGAGATATTTATAATTCAATATCGAAAGAAGAGAACATTGGAGTGTATGTATGTATATATTCTGTGCAAAAGTAAATTCAAAGTATGCAAAAGACTAAAATGAAAGAGCGATCGAATTGAGTGCCAGACCTAACAATTGTTATTAAAGTGGAGAAGTGTTGCTCAACTATTTTGTACTATTTCTCTAAGAATATGCACTCAATTATAATTCACTGCAAGTATTGTGCGCTCAGATAAAGAGCAAAACATTTGGTCAGAACTGTTTAACTTATTTGATAGAAAGGCAATACTTACACCGACACGCATTCAATTTCATCATTTTCATCAACTTGATCTTGGTTATTCTTCACTATATGACTCAATGACTTATTTTGACAATAATATTACACAAAATATATAAATGTTGAGCCAATTCTCTACTCAAGTTGTTGTCGAGTCTTCAAACACAACGGCATTAATTGTAACAATAAGTAGTTTTATGAGCATTTATTGTAGAGAAGCCAATGGAACTAATTTATAAAGAGCACAATCCCTGTACAACAAAAAAAACAGACATTAATGAATTTTTGTGAATTTTGTTTCTTTTTAGTCTATTTTTCATCAAAAGATACTCTTTTTCTATTAATTTAAGTGAAAGTTTGTATCAATCGATGAGAGTATAGCGAAAACACGATTGAACTGAAAGAATGCTTTTCAGTCTATTTGTGATGCACTGCAAGAAAGATATTTTTACGTTTCATCAGTCGTTACGTTTCTATTTTGAATTCTGTATTAAATAAGACCTCGTCGTACGTCTGATAAGACATCTTTTATTACGTTCTGATATATGAATCCCATATAGAATTGCTTTATATTACACTATTTTCCTGTTGTCATGAAATTCTCTCTCTCTCTCCCTCCCTCCCTCTCTCTCCCTCTCCCTCTCTCTAAGTTTTAAATGTGTTGCAAATCGTAAATTTTATTGCTGTGTGAGTAAGTC
Source organism: Galumna lanceata (assembly GCA_034695685.1). Taxonomy (NCBI): domain Eukaryota; kingdom Metazoa; phylum Arthropoda; class Arachnida; order Sarcoptiformes; family Galumnidae; genus Galumna; species Galumna lanceata. The sequence goes on from JAQFZL010000617.1 coordinate 13,407, forward strand.
CTGATCATTGATCAAATATACGTGTTTTCAGCATTTTATAATTGTGCTAGCACATATAATTGCACACAATTGCAATACAAAATGACTCTCATTAGGTTTGAGTGTTTTTACAAGAGTTCCTAAAATAGTGATAAAAACTAAGATAAAAAGATAAAACTAATGATATAAAAGGATTTATTATTTAATTAATTCAAATAAATTGAGTAAAGATTAATATAATTATTTCGTGACGTTTGTTATCAAAAAACATATTAAAATATATTTTTGTTAAGAGAGTAGTGGTAGTACTCTCTTAAGAAAAACAAAGTAATTGATCTTGTTGCTTTTGACATTCTGATACTCTATAAGGAAAGGGAGAGCAATGAGATAGCAATTTGTAAAAATGGTTGTCCCCGTTTTCAATAGAAATGCATCTCTTCTTACGATTAGAATAAAGAGTCCCAAAACATAATCTTTTTGAGTAAAAAAAATCTTTGAGACTATATTTTATAAAATATTAAATTATATGAAGAGTTCATCAATAATTGTCAGAACAATGAGATTCTATTCAAAAGTTTTGCTCATTTTTTGTCATTTAATATAATTCAAAATTCAAACTTATATTAAGTTTCTTTGAATTTAAAGAATATTTTGTATAATATATTAAAAATTATTTATGAATTTAGAGAAAACTTAAACTCTAGACATTTTTTTGAGATAATTGAGAGATAATTTAAAATTTCCAAATCCTTATACACGAGAATCCGTCTCTTTATTTGTGTCTTTACTTGTAATCAATAGGGACTGACTTTTCTTTTGAAGATTTATGTCATAATTTTTTAGTTTTCAACTTTTTTGACCTCACATTTGCTTTTAGTTACAGTTTTTTTCTTTCCTTTCTTTTCATATTCATAGCAATACAACTCTTAGTTAATATTTTTTTATTTTCTGAAAAGTACTTCCAAAGAGTCCTAAAAGTCGATACAAAGAATAATAATTTTTTTTGATTAGCATATAATCATAATA
>JAQFZL010000618.1:0-14405 GCA_034695685.1 Galumna lanceata
ATTATTACTAGAATATATATAGTTATAATATTTGATTTATATAGACATTAAATTATATAAGAATTATTAATTTATCCAGAATTTTAATTGAAACCCTTAATCAGGGATGTTAAAGAGGGGATTAAATTTTAATTTATTCCGAAATACCCCCCCCCCCCCTAAGCCGAGGGCTCGAACAAAAGAAAGGGTCGTGGTTTTCAAAATACCCCCTGAGAACAAAAAATGGGCAAAACACCCGCCCTGAGATCACGGACCTTTAATATCCCCGCTCTTAATTAACTCATAAATATAATAGATTTCTATTAATATGTATGTAAAATATCAAAATTTTTAAAAATTTTTACAAAACAAAACTAAAGTTGAAAACAAAATTATTTTATAGTTTGAATTCATTTAAAACCAGATGTTTAAAATTTCAAAATTAGCTTGAACATAAAGATACTTTGCAATATGATATTGTTGTGGAAAATAGTGACTTTAAGTTGAAGAACGGTATTATTTTCGCCACTTTACTATACTTTAGTCCAATTTAGTTTCAAAATTGAAATTAAAGTAATTTTCAAAGATTTTAAGCATTTCTTTTCAAATGATTTCAAAACTAACTTCAATGAAGTGACCATTTTTTTTAATATTTCATAAATTTATTTTCCATATAAGTATAACAACTATTGAAAAGATAAGGAACTCTCATTCTGTCAAAAATATAAAAAATGGAAGAAATTCTAAGATTTCTTAAAATTTTTGGAGAAAAGGGGACAATAAAACAAAATTAACATAAAATTGCAAATTTAAATCCCAATATATTTTTGTTTTTATATATATTTTTCTTTAATTCTGTTCCTTAAAGGAAAAATCGAGAGCAGAGTATTGAACCAATAGTGCACTCATTATTACTGTTCATTAGTGTTAACACAGTTGAGAACCAAAGCTTCTGATATTTTCACACAAAAAGGGATACAAAACTCGATTAGATTTTAGTTAATTCATTCCAATGATATTTATGTTGGGAAGTGATGACATCAATATTAATTGACATTACATTACCCTTGCTAGTTTAACGCCCACTTCTAAATAAACATTTTGATTACTAATAAAATTCATCAAATTTCTTGTTTTAAAAATTTAAATAATTCTTGTCAACAGAATTGATGTCCTTGTTCATTTCATGCTCATAATTATTATTTATAGATATTTTATATGAAATAAACATAATATTGGTTTTAGGTCTCACTTGAGTTTCATTTCTTTCTTTTATTTTTTATATAAACCTTTTGAGAAAATGAAAGCATTAGAAGATTGGATTCATTGACTTTCAATACTTTAGACTCTTTTTTTAGAGAAATTCATGAAATATTTATTTCTAAATTTCAAATTTTTGGTTGAAATCAAAGCCAGGAATCAAAGGAAAGAAAATTCATTAAATAAATCTTTATTTTAAAATTTCATTTGCGATAAGAGTTAAAGAAAAATAAATCACAGATCAGATCAATAAACAAATAATGAGAACAAATAAATATTTGAGAAAATAAAAAAAATTGTGTCCAGAATTAAAATATAACAACAATTTTACATTAAAATGTTTAAAAAAGACTTTAAATCCATTTATAATTCACTCTAAACACCGACTGATTGATACACAGATTAAATCTTGAGCTTAATTTTGAAATACGACTGTTTTACAGACATTTCAGACATTTGGCAATAATTTCGTTGAAATTCAATATAATCTCAAATGAAATGAAAACTTTTAGATCCTATGCTTAAGAAGAAAAACAATACTTTTTTTTGACATTAAAACAAAAATAGAAAAATGACTTTCATTTGCAGTGAATTGACATAAAAGTTCACTTTTTAACGATTCATAAGTTTTTATTTAATGACTTATAATAAATTATCAAAACTAATGAATAATCAATAATTAAAATATCTATTTTTGGCCGAATGTCAACCAATTAAGGATTTGAATCACAAAAAAATAAATCTCTCATTAAATAGAAATATGAAAACCAATAGTTTTTTAAAATCTAATCATCAAAACATAATTCAATCCTTAATAGAAGAAGAATTTTAAGAAATGATTGAAAGCATAGACTGATTTTTATGTGAGTATTTCCTATTAATTCCCATTAATATTGACTAAAAGGCCAAACATTTGTTTTATATTAAATATTAGATACCGATTATAGTCGTTATTTCAATAATTTCTTTTTCGAACTTAAAAGTCCCTCACTTTGAAAAGGGGTTAAAATCCCCTCTTTTTGCAAATAATGGCATAATATTTAAATTAAAGCTAAAACTTATTTTGTTATTATTTTAGTTTTTTAATTATACGGTATTCCCTCACATTGGCTGACATTAAGTGCCGGTTTAATAGCAATAATTGCATGATTCAAAAATTATCTAAATATGCATAAAATAAGTAAAAGTATAATAATAATTGTTTGAATAAATATGGGTTTAATGTGATAATGACTACATTAAAATCATAAATAAATAAAATAAAAAGTAAAGATTTGAATTTGAATTTGATTTCAGTTAATTTTTTCGTAATAAGTGATTACTAATCAAATAAACTTAATCGACCAAGGTAAACAAATATGGTAAATTATAGATAAAAAAAATGATTTTCAAATTAATGACACAATAGATAAAAGAAAGCGTTAAAAACAGTTGGCGTTTGGGTGAAGACCTATCAAATGGAAAAATAGTGAAGTGAATGAAATCAATTAGTGATCAGAACCTATTATATTGTTTTGTGCAATAAATAGCGGAGATCTATCTTAGGCGGAGATACTATACTTCAGAATAGTATAAACGTTAAAATATTTTGTTGACTGAAACACAGAGATGGGCATAAAATGCTTTTCGAGGGATGTTTTCGGTTCGAAAAAGTAAATAATTATTGATTTTTGTTTTGAATCAAAATATTACAGATTTTAGGATTAAAATACCAATCAATGGGTTCGTAGAGTGAGGAGTATTTGTGCTCAATATTAAACTGTCGGACAAATTACTTTCAGTATATAATCTGTTAATAGAGTTGGAACTGTAGGGCTGTCCTCATTGACTGCACGCAAAACTATAAATAAAATAAAAATAATAATTTTTAATTAATTTATGAGTAAATGATTGAAACTAACTTTTAATGAGTATCTGTAAAGTGGAGACGTCGGGCGTTCCTCGTCCTGTATTATAGGGTATAACTGTTGTCAAATATTTGGGTTCGTTGGGACCCCTTCCTCTTTTGCGGTCGATGTGGTGCTGACGTCTCTTATTCTGAACGCTCAGCAAAAGGGAAATGAAAGTATTTTTCAGTTCTTTTTCGAACTCGAGCTCATCCCTGAACGCCAACTCATGAATCAAAGTCTCGCTGTTTTGTTGAACCATTCGCTCCAATTCTATGAACAACTCATTTAACTGTACGGTTGAGTATGTCTTTAGCTTTTCTTCGTAGAGAAGGGCTGCGATCGAATTCTTCGAAGATTTGTTTTCTCCATTAGTGGGAGACTTATCGGTAGAATTGGTATCGGAAGTGGCGGTACTCGAGACAGACTCACTCATCATAATCTCGTCGATCTCTTCGAGCACCTGTTCTGCTGTGAAGATGGGTTCGGTCTGAAGACTGGCCAAAATGAGTGAATGCAAATCTAAATCCTTTGCCAACTCTTCCTCATCACAGGTCGGGTCAAAGAGTTCGTTAAGATTTGTTCGCATTTGGTCTCCGTTTCGGTTTTCATTCATATTAAGTGTCGGTAAATGAAGTTTTCGGGCATAAGTTTTGGTCCAATCGATTGGCAAAATGTTCCCGAAATTACCCGTTAGTGTCCACCACATCCTTAAGATAATCAATGATTAGATCCAAAAAAATAGATAAAACAAAGAGAACATACTGTGACTCATTGATCACCTCTTCCTGAGACCTGACCTGAACCGGAGCTAAATTTGATACGTTTTCGTCATAATTGCGAAAACAGTTTACAATCTTTTCATCAAAAGTGTTGACCAAATCCTCTAAACTGTCGGAAAAGGTTTCGGTGAAGTTATTGTCCATAAAATGGTTTTCAACGAAACAATTGTTATCCAACTTCTCGTTATTCTTCGCCTGTCTTTCGTTAACATTTGATGTCTTATTCTTTAAGACTTCGGGACTCGTGTTTGAGTTCTCGATATCTTCAGAGCTTTGAAAGTCACCGAAGTCTTCAGTGATGGCCAGCGGGACGTCAACACTGAATTCAGACATTTTGTGCTCACAATTGGAGGTAAAGTGTTTTGTTTGACATAAAAATTGGTTAAAATGTTATCTAAATATTAAATACTGATTGTGGAGAGTCTGGAGACCACAAACATCGAAGGATACATCAAATTGTGTTGTGAAGGAAAGGGTGGACTCAATTCATTTAATATGTAAAGATATGTAGAGATATAATATGAGAGGCCGAGGGCTGAACCACTACTTCAAGAACGGGTTCTAATAATGTCGACGACTTATAATCAATTTTATGGTCGACTAATGATTTGCATAAATTTAGTCATTAATAAAATATCAAATAAATATTAATTCAAATAAAATTGAATTCTATAAGTAATCAGTCGTTAAATTTAAGAGTAAGGACTCCTCCCCCGAAGTACTGACTGACTCATAGGCTTAAATGAATTATTGGCGTAAATATTGATATATTTTGCAGTAAAAGTATTGCTATGACGACAGTTCAGTGGCGGAACCTTTGGAAACAATGTGTAGGCATAAGAATGTGAATATGAATAGGCATCAAGGTTAAATTATCAATATGTCTAATTATGTCACCTGAAGACAATGTCATTGTTTTATTGGTTTCAATTTCATAAAGAAAGGGTCGACTGATTTCATGCATTTTTTATAAAATGATTTATCAAAATAGAAGTTTATTTTAGTTAAGGCTATTATATAAGAATTTGCTGAACAAAGTGTTAAACTTTTGGTTCATTTATTGCAAATGAGACACAACTTATGACTTCTTCCAAAATATTAATTAAATAAAAATCAATTTTTGAATTAAAACACAAAATTTTCTCTAAAATTAATCCAAATCTAAATAAGGATTTCCAGATATCAATAAAATTAAGAAAATGTAAAAACATTTTATTAAAAATAGCGCTCAAACTGTGAGCAATAGTTTTGCTTCAATTGAATGTACAGCCAATCATCGTTTTAAGCGGTTTTTGTTTTTGTTGTTTTTTTGGCTCTAAAATTGTTGCGTTTCTTACAATTTATTTGATATTTAAGACAACTGTTTAATTGATTTCAAATATTTGTAATTTCCTCTGATTGTCATTTATATGATAATAGTCGACAAAAATGTCGGATTTACGCGAAGAATTGCCGTATCGGACAGAGTATGCGAAGAGCGGTCGGGCGTCGTGTAAGACATGTAAGGATACTATCAGTAAAGACAGCGTAAGAATGGCTGTTATGGTTCAGTCGCCTTTCTTTGATGGCAAACAACCCAATTGGCATCACTTCGACTGTTTCTTCACTAAATATCGGCCAAAAGTGGAAGAAATCTCACACTTCGCGAACCTTAAGTTTGATGACCAGAAACGTATAGAAGAGGCCATCGCCAAGTCTTTGGGCACTTCCGTCCCTCCGACCACAAAAGGGGCTAAAACTAGAAAAAAGAAGGCGGAAGTGGTGACCACTTTAGCCAACTCTGAATTCGTTGATTTTAACGTTGAATACGCGAAGTCTAATCGATCCAAATGTCGTTTATGTGAAAACACTGTCACTAAAGACTCGGTTAGAATCGGAAAATTAGATCGCGATTCAGAAGACGCCCGAAGATTTGGACCTCTTTTCCGATGGTTTCACAGCGAGTGTTTCGTCAGCGCCAGAGAAAGTCTTGCCTTTTATGGTTCGGCCGAAATGATCCCAAATTTCAATCAATTAGAAAAAGACGACAAAAATGATTTGATCAGTAAATTGCCTGAAATGAAGAGACCGGACAACGCAACTCAAGGAAGTGAGTCTCCGGTCAAGAAGTTGAAGCTCAGCGCAAATGAAGAAAAAAAATTGAAAACCCAATCGGATCTTCTCTTCAAATATCAAGAATTGGTTAAGACTTTATCAAAACAGGATTTGATTGAATTAATGGAAAGCAATAAAATAGATATTCCTTCGGATAATCAGGCAAAGTATGAGCGATTGGCCGACGCCATGGCTTTCGGTCAGTTGGAGAAATGCCCCGAATGTAAAAAGGGTCAACTCGTCTTCAGAAGCACTGGATATATCTGTACCGGAAATATCACTCAATGGACAGCCTGTGAATATCAGACCGAAGATAATCCCAAACGTAAACCCTTTGTAGTTCCCAAAGATTTGGCCAAAAAATATGATGAATTGAAGAAATATAAATTCAAAGAAGGAGTTCGTATATATAACCGAACCCTCAAAGAAGCAGCGGCTCAAAAGCCCTCCACTTCTGTCTCTACTTTAGATGTCTTACCGAAGAAAGAAACGAATGGCAAAAAGGTTTCGCCTCTCGAAGGATATAACATATGTTCGACTAAATTGAAGGTAAAGAAACTCGAACTTAGAAATCGATTGAAGAAATTGGGCGCCACTTCTGTCGATCAAATGGACAGAACCACTCTTTGCCTCATTTCAAATAAAAGTGCTGTCGACAAAGGAGGGGCTCTAATAGCTGAGGCCAAAGATTTGAAGGTTCCAATTGTCAGCGAAGAGTTTATATTGGCCGTAGAAAATGGTTCGGATCCAATTCAAGCGTTGAGTCTCAACCGTTTGGACAAACTTGAAATCGATGTCGAAAAACGTTTTAATAATTTGAATGTTAAGGAAAAAATGAAGACCGCATTCAAATCGGGAACAAAATCTGGTAAATCATTTTTATTCTTAAAAATTGCGTCGAAACGGGAGTCGATGCCTCACCAAAATGTCAGTACAATTTTGTGGTCACAAAACTCCCAATAGTATACAACAAACATCTGATAACAATATTTTCAAATCGTTTATTATTTTGAATTTCTTGTTATCCGGTAATCGGTGTTTGTTTTCCTTATGATGAGCGCAACACTCGAGACTTGTGTTGAGTACAGATACGGGGAATACATTTTTAAAACATTTAATTAATTATATTTTATATCTAATAATTGAATTTTCATTTAAAGGATTTGATAAGAGTAGTGGTAAACAGAAAATGGTTCTAAAAGGTGGGAATGTTGTCGATCCTGACTGTGAAGTGGCTTCAGTTACTCATATCTTGAAAGAAGGAAAAGATGTTTATAATTCGGTCCTCTCTTTAGTTGATTTGAGTCATAATAAGAACTCTTTCTATAAACTCCAACTCCTTAAACACGACTCTAAAAATGTTTATTATGTGTTCCGTTCGTGGGGTAGAGTCGGCACAACCATTGGTGGCACTCTTTTGGACAAATTTAGAACAAAAGAAGATGCAATTTCTGCATTCGAACAAACATTTGAGGAAAAGACACAAAACTTATGGAGTAAAAGAAATAAATTCCAGAAAAAACCGAACTGTTATTATCCGGTGGACATCGATTACGGCGGAGACAAAGAAATGGCAGCTATCAGTTCGAAGGATTCAAATTCAAAACTTCCGAAATCAGTTCAAGAGTTGATTTGTATGATATTCGACGTCCAGAAAATGAAAGAACAAATGCTTGAATTCGAGCTCGACTTAGAAAAGATGCCTTTGGGTAAACTCTCTAAGAAACAACTATTGAATGCCTGCTCTGTCCTCAAAGAGTTGAGTCAATTCATTGAAGAGAAGTCCCCGAACAACACAAAGATTAAAGACGGCACAAATCGCTTCTATACTTTGATTCCTCACAATTTTGGAACAGAACGACCGCCTCTTATCAATAGTGAAGAAATAATTAAGACTAAGATGGATATGTTGGAGGCTCTCCTCGACATTGAAATGGCATATGAAATGATTAACTCTAATGATGAAGAGACCAAAAATATGGATCCAATCGATCATCACTACCACAAACTGAATACTTTGATTCATCCGTTGGATAAAAAGGAAGAGGAATACAAAATAATAAAGAAATATCTGAAGAACACTCACGGATCAACTCATCACTTCTCACTTGAAATCGAAGAAGTCTTCAAAGTTGAGCGCAACGGAGAGGCAGATCTTTTTAAGAAACATAAAGAAATGGAGAATAGAATGTTGTTATGGCACGGATCCAGAGTTACTAACTATGCAGGTATTCTATCGCAAGGCTTGCGTATCGCACCACCAGAAGCGCCGGTCACCGGATATATGTTCGGGAAAGGAATTTATTTTGCAGATATGGTCACCAAAAGTGCCGGTTATTGTTATCATCACTTAAACAAAAACGTTGGCTTTCTTTTGTTGAGCGAAGTGGCCGTCGGAGAGACGTATTATAGATTTCTGTTAATTAAACACTAAATCTAATAAATTTTCTTTTAGTTGGGATTTAATGTCAGCAAAAGACGTAACTTTGAAAAAATTGCCAAAAGGAAAGCACAGCGTTAAAGGCGTTGGACAAACAGCTCCCGATCCCAAAGACATTCATGTTATGTCGGATGGAGTGAAAGTGCCGCTCGGAAAGGGAACCACTACTAATATTGATGGTTCTCTCCTTTACAACGAATATATTGTATATGACATGAGCCAGGTCAGTATTAAGTATTTGCTTAAATGCAAATTCAATACCAAAAATTTGTTTTAAGTGAAACAAAATGTTTTCAATTGATATAATTCACTGATATTTCAAAAATTGTTTCGATAATCGAAGATAAATATATGTATTAATTAAAAATTAATCTAAATTTGATTTTTAAATAAAAATTTCCATTTTTGCCTTTAATTTGATATTTGAATGAATAGTAAAATATTCAATAGAACTTGCAATTGTAACTTGGTCATATCAAATTATTTTGATCAAACTTTAACTGTTAGGTAACTTTTAATTGAAAATTAAATAATTAAAAACCATTAGTCAAGTGATTAAAAGACATTTTCTCAAACATTTTGTCGTTTTTTAAATTTGGCGCCAAAATTGAAATAATATTTTGTTGACACAAATCACATGTTTTTGTATTTCATTTAAAATTTGACTACAAAGCGGTGGAAATGGATTTGCGTAAAGAACTTCCCTATCGAGTGGATTACGCCAACTATGAAGACGATGAAGAGCCCGATAGCTGTAATGTATGTCATGACTACATCGATGAGGACAGTCTCCGGTTCGCTGTCGAACAACACATCGGTTTCAAAGACCGAACTCTCATTTGGCACCACTTCTCCTGTTTTTTCGATCGGTTCCGCCCAAGAATTCAAGAAATATCACATTTTGCTCAAATCAAACATAATGACCAAAAAAGGATCAAAACAGCGATTAAGAGATCATTAGTTGAGGCGTTAAATGAATTGTCAGATCAATCAGAAGATAATGAAACCAATGGCGGACACAACTCTTCGCAAAAAAAGAAAAGAAAGTTAATAAAGAAATCAATGGATCCGAAAGAAAAGGCTCTTAAAAAACAATCGGATTTATTCTATGAAAATCTTAGGTTTTTGGAAACAATGGAAACCGAAGACATGAGTCAACTGATGGTTTCCAATGAAATAGATATTCCTTTAAAAAGGAGTTCCAAATGGGACCGATTGGCGGACGCCATGACTTTTGGTCGACTCGTGAAATGTCCGAAATGCAAAAGGGGTCAACTCGTGTTTCGTATTTGTGGTTATATCTGTTCCGGTTATGCCTTTGAACTCAACAATAAAAGAAAGTATTTTCGATGCGATTATCAGACGACAGACATTCCCGAACGCAAACCATTTAAAATACCGAAAAAGTTATCTCTTAAATACGATTATCTCAAGAATTTTAAGTTCACACCAAGAAATCGTATTTATATTCCATCTCTGGTCAGAATTTATCAACAAATGGTTGAATTGGAAGCACCGGACGATTGATTTCAAACTTTTATAACTTTTGAATTTAAATTCTTATATCGAATTCATTTATGACTTTAATTATTAAATGATTACTAAATAGTTAGAAGTAATTTTCAAATAAAATGTTTAGATATGATAAGACTTATACTTATTTAATAAGATTTGGTTTTAAATTTTTATTTCTAATTAAAAGTAAATTCAATTCTAAACTTATATTTGTATTCAAATAAAATCTAAATATTTTCAAATTAATGGAAATTGAGATTTGAGTAAAGATTGCAATAATTGTACGGAATTTCCCTCAGATTTGATAAGAGTGTCAATGAAATCGTATGCAGACTTTTTGGAGTTTTCACTATTGAACATGGTCACTTTTAATATGTCTGAGAATACAAAGTAAATATCGATGAGGTCTTCATTCATTTTATCATCGATTAATTGCTTTTCATCTTCTGTCCGGTTCTGTTCGCTGTCAACAATAAATACGGACACAAAGTCTGCGATCTTTACATCAATCCTTTCGTCTTCTCTATAGAAGTAAAGTATGTTTGAGGACCTTATCTGTGAGTGAATTATTCCGTTTTGATGCAAATACTTCAAACTTTCGGTTAAACTCATTATCCAATGTTTAGAAATATCACTATTGAGTCGTCTGTCGCCACATTTTTTACAGAAAGACTGAAGGTTTCCGTCGGCCAATTCCAGGAACAGAAACCACTGCTCCGGTTTCGCTAACTTTACGGCATAGAAAAGGTTTACAATCCCTTTGAAATCGACGTTCAAAAGGACTTTTGTCTCTTTATCTAAAGCGATGTCCACGTCTTCGACACCCAATTTTTTGCGGATTTGAATGTCGACGAATTTCAATCCAAATGTTTGTCCGACTTCTGGACATCTCTTTTTGAATATCGATTCGCACTGGAATTTACTGATGAACTCATCAGCACTGAATTGTTGTCCGAACTGTCCCTCATATACAGCCCCATATCGTCCTTTTCTGATCAGTTTTCCGATATTTACAGAAAAGTTGGCAAAAGTTTTCATAATATTTTCGTGAATAACCGTTGGATTAAAAGAGTCAATGGATATACTCTCAGAACTCGGATTATTTTTTGGATCATATTTTTCATTCTCTCCCGACTTCTCCGGTTCACTCATTTTCTTTACGGCTTAAAATTAAATCTTAAAACTGAATAAATGATTCAAAAACTGTTTAAAATAAATTAACAGAAAATATTAACGGAATTATTATTTCAGATGAAAATAAATTCAATTGAAATAATATAAAATTTAAATAAAAAGTCCACAATTGTTAATCTCGTGAGTGATGTACAGTTTAATCATTTTTTATTAGGACTTTTGCAACAATTTTTATTTTTTATGGAATAATTGTTTTGTTTCAAAAACTTCAGGGATTTCGCCTCAATTAATAGAATATTCATTAAGACTTAATTATGAAAAGAATAAGAGTATAATTGTATTGAAATCAAAAATATTTATTGTTTAAAATTGCAATTTTAATTTTGGAAAATTTATTAAAAATAATATTAAAATATATAACTTTTAGTTGTCTTTATTTTTGTTAATAATTTCAATAATTTAACTGATTTAGTTTAGACTCTAAAGAGGCCGTCTATTGTTGAGTGCATTTCTTTATTTATTGTTGACAACAATTATAAACATTTTTTCAAAAGTAATTAAAAATTGAAAACATCTAAAATATTGATTCAATAAATTTAATACTAATTATAATTCAGAATTTCATTCATTTTCTAATCTAAATGAATACTAAAGAATTGAAATTAATTAATGAAGTCTTAATTAAGGATTTGCTTTCATACAAAGATTTTAATATCTTGAAGCTATAGTTTACTATGTCTTATTAATGTACAAGTTAATATTTATATGCTATTTATACTTGATTATTCATAAGTCGAGAAATGGTATTTTTTCACAACTTTGATCAGTACTAAAATCATTAAAGTAGTCAATTAAATAACTCAAAGCAATTGTTTTACTAATAAAATAAATTTGAAAAATTCTTATTAAGAACTAAATAATATTAAATTGAAATTTATTTCAGTTTTTTTAACCCAAAACTAAAATTTTGTCCTTAATTTGCATAAAATTTATAATTAGTTTTATTTATTTTATTCCTCAAAACTATTCGGCAAACATTTGATATTTAATTCCATTTTATATGTTTTAATCACTTTTTAAATCTCATAATTTCAATGCGTTTATGAACTGATTAGTAATAAAAACAAAGAATTAAACTCCAAATTAATTATTTAAAGTGTCATAAATTATAGCAAGTCTTACAAAAGGCATTAATTCTTAGTTCAAATCCAGGCTTTTTGCCAAAAGTTCAGGTTTAAGGACTTTTCATAATTGTCTCGAAAATCATTACTTAATTTCTTAAAGAATGAGATTTCAAAATAAGTTTAATTAAATAGTGTTTCGAAATAAAGTTTTAATCATTTTATTATAAAACGATTTTTCTGTTGAGAAAATACAAAGAGTACCACAAAAACTAATAAAACAGTTTTAAGACAATTTTTTCATTTAATTATTTGAGAAAATATTTTCCATTGAAATATAGTCTGAGTCTTATAGTGACTGTTGTTCTCATAATTTCAGTATTTAATCTTGTTATTTATTAACCATGATAAATTAATCAAAATTTAATGTATATTTAAGAGAAGAGCGCCTTTTATTTAATTAACTCATTTATAGACATTTAAAGTTTAAATGAGTTTTTCTAGTATTGGAGTTTGAATTTTCCCTTGTGACTTGTTAAATGTAGCAGGATATTTGCAGGATACTATTCTACTATAAACAATTATAATCAAAAAATAATTTCTGTTGAGAAGATTGGAAGCCGTCATAACATAAATATAAAACAATAATAAATGAAATGAAATTCTCAATGAATTGTAAGCACAGACTTAACTGTTTGTTAAGACAAGTGAAGAACAGTCACTGACACTGTTATGACTTCATATATATTACATTAATTTTCCAATTATTATATTATTATTATTATTTTGGGAAACATTCGTATCATAACTGACTTTAATGTTGACATAAGAAAGTTATGATCGACTTATGATTATATTTGATGTCTAATGTCTGATGTCGTGCAGACATACAATTCCAGATCCAAACCATTATTGACATAAAAATGATATTACTTTCTATTTTCGGTTCTTTCCTTTTGTTAGTTTTGCTTTAAATAAGAAATTCTTTAAGAATAATATTTGACTCAAAAAAATAATTTGACAAAACTTTTCAAAGTCCTTGAATTTAGATATTCTTCGAACAAATACTCAGAATTGAATTCATGGATGAGTTAATGGTTTTGAAAATCATTGATTCAAAACCACTGAAGAAATAAATATTTTTCAAAAAAAAAATATATTATGTAATAAAATACAGTAATCGCTCGATATATAACATTAATATTTAAACCAAATTCATATACATCTGAGATGGCTAAAGGTTCGGACTTCAGGGGTATTAGGATAGGGTATTTTGAAAAGTCTAAAAACGCTAAATATTACAAAAAAATGAATTTTTTAGTCATTTGTATTTGTATTCATATTTGGTTATTAACATGTTTTATGGATTAGATTTGATTGAAAAAAACTCTGTTTTAGGTATTATTTTTAGTTATTTAGCCAATTTTGGAATTTTCAGTCAAATTTTCAAGTTTTATTTTTGTCACAGTTTCTAAAAATGAATAATAACATCAAAAATGGGCACATTTTAGCCCTAAATCCTTGAAAAACTTAATTATAATACATTTAATTATTTAAATTGTAAATTAAAAATTTCAATTTTTTTCACTGAAATTTAAATAAAATCGAGTCCGCGCTTTCCATCGGCGGTTTCTATTGGTCTTTATTGCTGGAATCCCTTGATATAAGTCAATTCGATATAAACAAAAATTTGATTAAAGTCATACAATATGAGTGACATTTGATATAAAGTTTATTTGATATAATACTTAATGCTTTATATAATATAAATTATATTATAAACTATTAAACATTAAAAAGTATTTATTTTTCAATCTTTTGTTATAAATGGCATCAAAATAAGATAAATCAATTCATCTTAGATGTAATAAAGGTATTAAAATAGATTATTATTGAAACATTTGTTGGAAAAATTATTGAAAGTAATGTAAAATTTTGAAATTATTAACATAAAGAAAATTACATATTTAATAAAATATTAGAAAACAACAAATTTATATCCTTATATTAAATATAATCTTTAACTTCTTAACGAATTATCGATTTTTAATAAGAATAGAAATTAAATGATTTTTATGAAAAAAATTACAAAAAAATACCTTTTGATTTTAAAATAAAATGGTTTTATTTATATAATAATTGTTCGGAAATATTTTTAATTAGTAAATTATAGAAAGTTTATCCGAAACAGATA
>JAQFZL010000619.1:0-14399 GCA_034695685.1 Galumna lanceata
GCTGAGCTCTCAACACTCCCTAACATGCTAATGAACTTCTAGTTACTGGCACAGTTACCGCAGAAATAATTGAAAAATAGTTGCTTAATGAACTTGATAAAAAGAACATGTAAGAATAAAATGACCCTTCGAGTTTATAAGTAAGTATACTATATTAGTAATTATTAATATATGAGAGATGACCATATTTACATGTAGGATCAATTTTTAACATTTATTCATGAATTTTTCAAAATTATGTCTTAACTATTAACGTTTATCAAAAATTGACCCTCATATGAAAGTCTACTAATAAAATATTCAAGGAGTTAAACGTTATTAGTACCATGCTTATAAGTGGGTCCATTACATTAGAAATCCCAAAGAAGCAGTCCGTGAATTGAAAACCCCCTGCTTATTACAGAATCTGCCTATTACCAAGTGACTTATTATCGGGTCTTACTGTATAAGCAAAGAATAAAAAAATTAAAAATATATTCGATAAATAAAAATAAATAGCGGATGAAAAATATCTCGTAAAATTAGCTTGTTTCTTTTAGAGTTAATAGAATTTAGCCTTTGCTCGAACTCATTATCTTTATTTCAATTTAATGATATAAAAAGTTCACAATTAGTCACATATTTTGATGTTTTTCTAATGAGAGTCTAATGAATGTCTAAATGAATGATTATTTAATTCTAGTGAAGAGAAACAGAGAAACACTATTTGAAGATAAATTAGAAATCATTTCAATTTGTGTTGAGTTTAAGTATTTTTCAAAAACTAATTGATAAAAGTTTAGGGAATTTACTTTAGATTAGATTTGATTAAATTATATAAACAAATTTCAATCGATTCAAAACCAAATCAATTGAAAATTTCATATCTTTTTTGTGTTGTCGTTGAAAATTCAAAATGAACTTGGACCTTAAACGGGGCGCAGAATATCTTCATAGATTATATTTCGTAACCACTAATAGAGTTATATATGATTGACATTTATTTATATACTATTTATTGCATTTAATATTCAGATCGAAAATCTGGAGGATTTGCTGAAAGAGAAGGACAATCAGGTGGATATGGCCAGAGCCAGACTGACAGCAATGCAGGCACACCACTCCACATCGGAAGGCGCTCTCACCTCTCTTGAAGATGCCATTAGTGACAAAGACAAACAAATCGCACAATTGAAAGAACAGAGAGACAGAGCAGAGCACGACCTCCACGAGGAAAGGGATCTTCACGAAAGACAAATCGCTGAAAACAAAATGAGATTACATTCACTGGAGAATGAGATGGAAAAGCTTCAGGTCAGACATGAAATCAGAATTTCAATTCTTCATTGATTTTTATGAGTGTTTTTTCGTTTGCTTTTATTCGTCCATAAGTTTTATATATTATTCAGTGCTCTGAAAGTCGTTTCAGTCATTCGTGTCAGTCATTCACTGGTTTTTCGTTTCCATAAATTGTTCTCTTTTTTCATAAATATTTTATTCTTTTCTTTTAAATCAATTGGTTTTTAGTTAATATTTTTTAATAATCGGTTTTTAGCGAACTTTAAAACAAAACAAAATTGAATCGAATTTCAGGTAAGACTCGAAAAGTTGGCCACAGAAAAGGATAGGGTTGAGGTCAAATTGGAGAACTCCCAGTCAGAACTGGGCAAAGCTCGAGCAGAATTAGAAAAATTACAGTCAGAGACGTGGAAACAACAAAGCGATTGGGATCGACTCAAGTCAGAAAACGCGCGCTATATCTTAGAAAATGATAGACTTCGGGAATCATTAGATCGATCGAAGACTAGTCGAGACACAGTCGGAACCAAATATAGAGATCTCGATAGAGATCGCGATAGAGACAGAGATTATGATTTTCGAGATCCGACCTCTTCTTTAAGTAAATCAAATTTGTTTTCCAAATCTGAAGAAATGGAACGAATGCAGGATAAACTTGATAAGAGCAACCAGGAACTTAGAAGAGCTCAGGCAGAACTGCGTATGAACCAGGCTGAACAGGACAGGGCCAGAGCCGAAATGGAACAGCTCCAGGAAAAAGTTGAGCGCTCTCAGGGAGAGATATATCGTCTTAAAGCCAAACTGGAAAACGCTTTATCTGAAAGGGAAAGCCTTCAGGAAGAATATGAGAGAATCCAATCATTGATCACAAGATCTCAGATCGAAAAAGACAACGCTTTGGCCGACGCAGAGAAGTCTAAACAGGATTTGGATAGAATTCAAACAACTCTCGGAAAAATGCAAATGCAATTCGAAAAAACTCAAAATGTTTTGGATAAGACTCAGGTAGAGTGCGATCACTTACAGGAAAAGTACGACAAAATCTGTTCCGAAATGAGACGACTGCAGGCAGAAAGGGATCGAGCAGTCAGTGATGTCGAACACTTACAGTCACAGCTCAATACCTCGCAATCAAATTACCAAAAAATCCAAAATGAAAGGGAATCCGGACTTCTCGAAGTCGAAAAAATGAGAGAAAAATTAGAGAGAAGTCAAACACAAATGACTCGCTATCAAAAGGACAGGGAATTAGCTCTACACGAGTCCGAAACTATGAAGGAAAGGGTGGATCTGTTGCAAACACAACTCTCTAAAGCCAATAAAGATAAAGAAAATTTAATGGAAGACATTGAAGTTATGAAGGAAAGGGCAGATAAGGGACAGAAAGCCGCAGATAAATACCAAAATGCTGTCGAACAGAAAGAACAAGAGGTCAGATGTATTCGTGAAAAGTTAGACAAAATGCAAATTCATTTGCAAAAAACACATGAAGACAAAGAAATCAATAGAGCAGAACATGACTTACTTATGGAAAAGATAGATAGAGCTCAGGCGGAAGTGGTAAAACTTCAGGCAAAATTAGACCAGAGCCAAACTGAAGCCGAGCGCTTGCAAATTGAATTGGAGAAAGCTCAAACTATTGCTGCAAAAGCTAAAGAGGACCAAAAAAGAGCTCAGGATGAGTTTGAAGGCCTTCAGGATATATATGCGCGAACTAACTCTAAACTTATCAAAAGTAAAGACTCGGAGGAGAAATTGAGGACAGAATTGGAAAAGTGTTTAATGGATTTGGAAGTTCTGAGAGAGAAATATGACAAAACGCAGTCAGATGTTAGAAAACTACAACAGGAAAAGGATAAACTTCAGACAGATTCTGAGCGCGTCAACATTGAGTTGGAGAGAATCGCCAGTCATAGACAGTCCACTCAATCCAGAGATGAGAAGACACAGGAAGAGATTCAACGACTTCACATTGAGTTAGAAAAGATGTTTGAGAAAATGGAAAGGGCACAGGCAGAGCACAGAAAGAGCCAGACAGAAAAGGAAAGGCTATCAGTTGACAAGGAGTCAATACAAGCAGAGCTCGAGAGATGTAAAGCACAGATTAATAAGTTTGAGACAAATCAGGAGAAGACACAAATAGAGTTCGAAAGACTTCGGATAGATATGGAAAAGATTAAAGATAAGTACGAAAAGGCGAGAATTGATTTGGAGAGAAGTAATGGCGAAAAGGAACGACTCTTTATTGACATCCAGAAAATGCAGTCAGAAATGGAGAGACTGCGGAGCGATAAGAGTTTGAGTCAACAGAGAGAGTCACAGGCAGTCGAAATCGAAAAACTTTATAATGAAATCGAAAAGATTAGAGAGAAGTATGAGTCGGCCCGCAATGAGTTGAGTAGACTTCAAGAGATTAAACAACAGCAAGAACTGGACATCGAAGCCCTCCAAAGAGAATTAGACGCTTCCAAAGCTAAGATAGAAAAGAACAGGTCTTCAGAAGAAAAACAGAAACACGAAATCGAAAAAGCGATGATTGAATTCGAAAAGATTAGGGATAAAATGGAACGCAACCAAAATGATCTGAGCAAAGCTCAAAAGGAGAGGGATAGTCTTGCCGTTGAGGTAAAACAATTGCAAACAACTCTCAATCAAACCAAGGCTCAGCTCGAGAGCGCTCTAAAGGGTCAGCCACAGCAACAACAAACAAATGGGGATCAAATACAGAAGTATTCCTCAGAAATCAATCGAATTAAGCAATTATTGACTAAATCTGAAACTGATCTCCAAAAAACTCTTTCTGAAAACCAGAGGCTGCAGATGGAAGTCGAGAGTCTTAATCAAGATGTGGTTGAAGCCAATGCCTACATATCTAAAGTGCAATCCGGACAGAATGTCAATAAAACAGAGACCGATAGAATGAACGCTGAGATTAAGAAATTGCAGGAAAGGGTAGATAAGACTCAAAGCGAATTAAAAACTGTAAGCAAAGAAAGAGATCAGTTACAGCTCGAAGTGCAGGAATTGGCCGCTGCCTATGAAACCAGACGTAAGTCGGGTGAAATGCAGAGGAGGTCCAGCTCTGAATCTCAACAACAAATACTCGCTCTTCAAACGGAATTACAGAATATGGATCAACAGCTGAGGAAAACTGAAACAGAAAACAAAGAACTGAAACAAAAATTAGAGAAATCACTTCAAGCGATCGCACAGTTCCAGAAACAATTGGAAACTGGAAGTAAGGAATTCCAAAAAATGGCCGAAGAGAACAAACAACTTAAGTCTCAGACTGCGAGCCAACAGCAACAGCAGCAACAACTTCAACAACAATTGCAACAGAAATCCGGCGCCGATACCGCAAAACTTGTAGATGAGGTCAACAGATTGAGAGCAGAGTTAGAGAGACAGAGGTCTGAGACCCAGAAGTGGATGCAAGAGTCAGATCAGTTACGGCGACAGTTAGACAGAGCTCAACAGGAAATTAAAAACTTTTCTGTCGAAAGGGAACGATTTCAGAGCCAACTCGAAAAACTTGTCACCGAATTGGCTGAAAAGGAGGTCAGTTCCCGGTTTTTGCCATTTATAGTGATTTGGATAAGTAGTGGTTTTATTGTTCCCAAGAATCTCTTGTTATAATTGATTGGTTTTCCTCAACAAAATGTTTGCGTCCAAACCATTCCATTATTATTATTATTATTATTCTGTCGTTGAATTCTTTCGATTGCTTTCATTATTTGTTTTGAATCACATTTTGATTTTTTTGGTTCTGTTTTGTTATTCTGTTCCGAATCAAATCCATCCAAACAATGACACCCTTTGTGTTTGAAATTTTGTTTTTCAATTCCTTTAATTACATTAATGTTTAGTTAAAGTAATGTTTTGGTTTCATTTGTTGTCTAAATCGATAAATTAATGAACATTTTTATGTTTAATACAAAAATTGATTTTATTTGAATTCAAAGTGAATTTTCTCATCAAATGTTATTCTTTGAATGTTTTTAACGATTAAATTAATTGAGTGTCCGATCGATAGCATGACTTACAGACGACTAAACAGAAACAGTCGAAATCAGATCAGCAACAAAACCAACAAATGGTTCAACAAAATGCTGAACTCCAGTCTCTCCGCAAACAATTGGACGAAAGGGCCAAAGCATTGGATGAGACCGAAAAGAAATTAGTTAAGCGTCAAAAGGACCTAGACCAAATGGAAGTACAACTTCAGAACGCTCTAAAACAAGCGTCAGCCGTCAGTCCCGCCGCTGCCAACAATGAGGCCATTGTTTTGGATTTACGCAAAAAATGTGAGGCATTAGAAAAGGATAAACAGAAAATTCTCTCTGAAATGCAGAAGAGTAAGGATGAGTCGGTCGCCATTCAAAAAGAATTGGAACGACTCCTCAAAATAATGTCTACCTCTGAAGAAGAAAAGTTCGCCTTAAATAAGCAAATCCAAGAAATGCAAAAGTAATGCAACCATTAATTATTCACATGAATAATGACTTTTGTTTTTATAGTGCTCTCAGAGCTGCACAAAGTAGCGGTTCCCGAAGGAATACGCAAAGTGCCCAACAGATAGAGGAGGCTAAACACATGGCCAGACCTCCCTCTGCAGGAGCACATCCAGGTCATCAACAGCAACAGCAACAGCCGGCACAACCTCAACAGCGCCAACAGCAACAACAGGTATGTCATTAATTTAGATTCAATTAAAAGTATTAATTATATCAACAATTATAGTAAAACATAGTTTTACCAATAAATTCATAAATAGAAATAGCTTTTAGCCATTGACCATATAAATGAATAATGATCTAGGTCAAAACATTCTCTGATGAGTTGAGCCAATTTTTCACTTCTAATTTAATGACATAAATGCTTTCCGCCCTAAAGTCAATCTTTAGATTGTATGCACTCAATCAGCGATGGGCAAAGTCTGTCCAATATGACAGTATTTCCTAAAATTTTAGGGCAATCGGTTCCGCTGCAGTTTTCTGTTACAATTTTGGGGGTTTTTTCAAAATCAAAGGACAATACCCCCAAATTGCCCATCGCTAGCATTCAATGCTCTTACAGTTCATAAAATATTTAATACAATTTCAGTTAAATACTAACAAAAAATTGAAATAATATTAGAGAAGAAAATATATTAAAACAATTGAATGTTTCAATTCTTAGTCAATTTATTTCGTTTTTCTGTTTTTGTTTTGGATTTATTGATGACTTTTTGTTTAGAAGTTTAGTTTTAGGAAAACATAAATAGAAGTCTACTATAAAAGAGATGCTTAAACTAAAGACATAAATTCTAAGAACCAAAAAAGAAGGCATTAATGTTTTATATGGTGTGCTATTCTGTTTCTCTCCGATCAATCGACTAATCGTTGAAATCAAAAGCCTTATTCCTAAACACTATACGTATGTTTTATAAAGAGAATCCATAATTTATAAACACTATTATGAGACCATAAATAGTTTTTATGGCTAATATTTGTCCGATTCTTTCACGCCTTTTAACAAAAGACAACTTATTTTTCATTGAACTAATTATTCTGTTTTTTCAAACTTTTCTTTCCTCTGCCTTTCCTTTCATTACTTATTCCTAACTATCAATCGATTATTGGCGTCATTTACTCCTACTTCTAACTGGACTGACTAACATGAATTGTGGACAGCCTTCCGGTCCTTCGAGTTTCTTCTCTAGCTTCTTTTAACTGCCATTTTAACATTAGTCGAATGAATACAATAATAACTAATAATAATAATAATAATAATAATAATAACGATCTTCTTTTGCTATAATAATGTTAATTATGTGGGAAATAATGTTGTGTTTGTTATTGACCTTGAAAACAAAACAATGATTTTTACCGTTTATGTCAAACATAAGAAAAGTTAATCTTATGGTTAAGTTTGCTTTTGATTGATATAATGTAAGCGCTTTTGGAATGTTTTTAATTGCATTTAAGACTGTATTGAGTTATACACCAATCGATTGATTAATCAAATAATTTATGGCAATAGTTTTGAGGAAAAGTTTTAATGTTTTTCCGTTTTTGGAATTATATATCAATTATTAAAAGTAAAAGTTTTGTTGATTTGAAAGTCTTTTCGATTGTGTGATAGGATTGAGTCCTAATGAACAGAATAATAATGCTGTGCTTTAGTGCACAGAATTGGTTCAATAAAATAGTAATACGATTCACATGAGAATGTCTTTCAAATATGACCCCTTTAGGTCTTATTTGATGTTCAAATGTTTGTTTGATATATCTTTTGACAAAATAAGCAAAAATTTTGCAAATATTTAAAATGTTGAAACGTTTTCAAAATATTAGACAAAAATACTAAAATAAAAACATTTTATTCGTCAAAACTGAATAAAAGGGAAATTTGCGTAAAAAATGTAAATTACGATAAAAACTCAAAATAAGTTTATTTAATGTTTTTTAAAAATTGTTCACAAAATCAGAAGAAAAAGACTAAAAAGAGCTGTTTGTTCTCTAATAGACCTGTGATTGTTATCAATTCCGAGTTATGCCTCTCTATTATTCATTACATTCAAAATCAATTCATTATTAATTTTATTCTTTTTTTTTCTTTTCATTTTTATCCCATTATTTTCACCAAATATTCGTTCAACAATTCATTGGCACTATTTTTATGATAACCCCATTATTGCTATAATTTTGTTTAAAATTGAATTATTCTGTGCACTCCATTATTCACTTAATTACCCGATTGTCAACATTATGTTAAACAACAATCACAACAACAAAAAATAATTTTTGTTAATATGTTGTGAATATTAATCACAACTCTTTGAAAAACTCTACAAATTATGAATGAATTGCAAACAATTTTTGGCCAAAAATGTGTTTTCAATGCATCGAATGCTTAATAGAATAAAATAATTGATTTTCAAAACAATCGAATCGAAGAACTGGAAGAAGCGCTCAGAGAAAGTGTCAAAATTACAGCTGAAAAAGAGTCGGAATTATTAGAAAAGGAACGGAATCTAAGAAGAGCTGAGGAAAAGGTATTAAATGATATGATCTTCAAAGGATTAAGGATTTCCTAATTATTTGTTATCAGATTAATAGACTGGTCAGTGATATACGAGCAATGAATAACGTGACGAACGCCATGTGCACTAACTGTCCTCAATTTAAAGTACATTTGGATAAACTCGATTCAAAGTTAAAGAAACTATTAATTGAGCGCAACCAACATCTCAATGAAATCTTTGATATGAAGTCGGTTTTGAAAATTAATTATTTTTAACTTAAATTAATATTTTTTGATGTCTTAAGACTGGAATCCCTTTCGTCAACAATAAGTGAAAAAGACGCTCATTTGGCACAACTGGAAATGATTGGAATAAAAAGCTCTGAAAACGCCAAAGAAGTCGATAAACTTCGATCTCAAAAGAAGTTTTTGGTGGAAAAGTTGAAACATGAGGTCTGACTATTGATTTATTTTCCATTATTTTTGAATAATAATAATAACAAATGCATTGAATTCTAATTGATTTTGATTTGATGTCCACTCAATAGAATGAAAATCGAGTGAAACTTTTATTTGAAACCAAAGATATATTAGTCGACATTCAGAAGACATCTCAGAATAATAGTCATAATAAGCAGAAGAACAACACAAAGAATAGTAAAGATCAGTACAAGATTTCTCTCTAGAATATGCTGTGCTGTTCCAAACAATCTATTGATTCTCAATACAAAAATAAAACCTGACTCAGATCTCATACTTACTATTAAACTCGAGTTCTTGATTGGGAAATAAAGTTCTGATCTCGAGTTAACTGATGTTTTAGACCAACAGAACATGACTTCAATATTCATAAAATGTTTATTATGTGATTCTCTTCAGTAAAAGTGATGTGATTTTTGTTAATTAAAACTTCAGTTTAATAAGAAATCAATTAAAAGGTCTAAAAGATGACAAAATTTTATTAAATATTCCGTTCATAAGAATTGTTATTTAAGTCAACTTTAATTATAGATAGGAATAAGAAAATATAGTTTCTATTTATGAGTTTCTATCGTTGATTAATGTGTAAAAAGTTGTAAATTATTTGTAATTTTTCTATAAAAGTCTCATTATTTCAACACAGAATTAACACTAGAATTAGAAGCAAATCAATGTTTTCACTGATTAGTCGGCAAAAAACTTTGAAGACTATATACATAATTTAGGATTAATGTGAAAAACTTGATATCAGATTTTCAGGTATAGTTTTAGTCGGATTAAAATCAATGGATATAAAAAACCAGTCCATTAAAAGTAACAATAATTTGATCACTTTCTATATAATACAGGTATAAGAATATCAAATGTTAGGAAAATTCGTTTTCTAAATGTATTAATCATTATATTAATTGTATGTGTTTTAAGCAATCGTTGAATTTTAATAAGTATATACTTCTTATGTAAACTACTGTCCACTCATTATTAAAAAGTTTCAATGAGTGGATATAATGAAAACAAATGTCGTTCACTTAAATTTTCAGATATAGTTTTAGTTTAATTCTGTGGCATATCTTATCATAAATTTTTTTATGTCAAACAATTGTGTAAAACACTGTTTTCATTGACAAAAGACAACAAAGAAAAATATTATTGATTTGAAACAATTATCTGCAATACTATAAATACATAAATATATATATATATATATAAATATCGAGAAAATACATAATAATATTGTGATATCAAATGAATTGATTTGAATTTGATTTTTCTAATAATTGGTTTTTCAATTTAAATGTTATGATAACTATAATCACAATTCCTATAAAGAATTTAAGAGAATAATTGTTTTTTGTTGTTCTGTTGAATACAATGAATTATTAATTAATATTAGAGCCAATTGTAATGAAATAACATTTTGCTATTCGTATTATATATTATATATATTAGAGTTTGAAATATAGTGAAGAAAATAATTATTTACAAACAATACATTCAATTCTAATGCCTTATAATTTGAAGTCTTCACTGCCATCACATTTGCCATTATATAACAGAACAGATAATTAGTAAAAATCAACGAAAACTTTATTTGAGACAAAAATTTCCTAAAATTTTAGTAATCATTTGAAAAACAAGTCATTCATTTGTTTTGATGTCAACTTTTTTGGATATGATTTTTGTTTTTCTAATGACTTGAAAAAATTCTTCCTTTTTTTGAGAGATTATAATAAAAATTTACTGAAAACTATTCTTTATTTGCGATAATTTGTGGGACAAATCTCTAATAAAATCTTAAGCACACCATAAAATGCAAAATTCAGTTTTTCAAAGTATGTCTCAAAATTAAGAGTTAAACCAAATAAATGGTAATATTAGTTAATATAATATTTATTTAAAATGATATCAAAATAGTATTTCTGTTGAAATTTATCAAAATATCCTCTGAAAACAATAATCTTTATCTTAAGGTAAGCCTTAAAGTTTAAGGTATTCCTACTTTTCCTTTTGCTATTCAACACTTTTCTTCAAGGCTTTTTATTTGACAGAAAATCCAAAATATTTCCTCTTAAAACTCTTAATTAATTTAAATTTTTGCAAAACTATTACTAATAATAAGAATTTTGAGGGTATTTTCTATATCTATAATATGATTTAAATTACGTTTTTATTTATTTATTTATTTGTGTTAACCAACAGTTTATTTATAATTTTTAGTTTTTTTTTCCAAAAATTAAAGTTCTGAAATTCAACCAAAAGTCAATCAAAAGTCAACCACAAGTCAATAGTAAAGTTCATTAAATTCTTTACTCTTCCTTTTCTTTATGTAATTAACATTTTGTGCAAATCATTGTCCGTCTAATGTCACCAAAATGTCTAATCGGGTAAAATATCTGCGATTTCGTCATTTTGGAAGTCGTCCTCATCTTTAACAGCATTTCTCTTCCATGAAGTGGTGGGCCTTTCGTTGGTTACGGCCAACGATTCGTAGACAGAGATATCGACAATATTTTTATTGGAATCGGTTTCGCGTTTATTTCCATTGTTTCCATTCTTAGAAGCAGTACTTCGAGGACTGGCAGATGTCAGGTAACCGCTTGAACTACTACTCGCTGACCCCTCTCTAGAACTTGCGGCTGACCTCCTGGTCGAGGCTCTACTCGTACTGCGAGAAATGCCTCCATTTATGCCATTCATTCCACTCATAACTCTTTGGTCTTTAATTTCTTTTGTTTTTTCTAATTTTCTTAATTTCTCTGAGTATTCAAAAGAGTCTTTTAGTCCCAATTCATTAGAAATGCGGACCAAAGACTTAAGACATTCCATATTTTCCGGAAATGAGTTATGAATTGATTTATAGCAGTTGTAGGCGTTTTGATAATTACCAGCCCTTCGATGACAGGCGCCGATCATTAATAACCACTTTATTTGTTTCGGTCTTTGATTTATGAAATATTTTAATAAATTGAATTTGAGTGGAGACAACTTACTGGACCTGAGAAGCTCTCTCTAAATATTTAATCGCCTTTTCATAAATTCTGTTTTCAATATAATATGCGGCCAATCGTTCAATAGTTGGGATATGAGACGGAAAGTAGCGATAACTCTAACAAATCAAAACTTTAATCAAAATTAAATATTTGTCAAAAGACATACGTCTGTCAGATAACTAAACGCCTGTTGTTTGTCATTATCGGAGTCCGACATATCACTCAACTTCACCAAAAGTGATGGATCTGACGGAACAAAATGTAAAAGTTGTTGATAGAAGTCTAGCGCCTGATCTTTGTTTCCAATCAATTCATAACTAAAATCAAAATTCAGAATTAAATCAAAGAAAGGCTTAAAATGTTTACATAATTGCAATTTGATATATAATATGTGGATGTCTTTTGGTGAGGGCGTGCAGTTTAAACAAGTAGTCGAGTGCCTCTTCATAGAGTCCTATTTTCTTGAAGGCTAATCCCAAGTTATAAATGGCTTCCAAACATTGGGAATCATTATTAACCGCTTCCTTAAAGTATTCTTTAGCTCTTTCGTAGTCATTGTTTTTATAATAAGTATTTCCTTTGTTGACGAGCGCACCCGAATTGTATCGATTGCCGTTAATGGCGTCGTCCGCATATTTCTCAGCCATTGAAAGATCATTTTGGAGTAGATATAAAAACGATAGATTAGTGGCAGCAGTGCTGGCGCTCCGATTATCTCTTTTCTCGAATGACTTTAATGTAACGATCGCTTCATTAAACTCTCTTTTCCTCAAATGTTTGACCGCTTTATTAATTTCTAAATCATTGGCCAAATGGGAATAATTTGAATTCCGAATCTGTTCGACGCACCACTCGTAGCCCTGACTGAATGTATCGCCAATGACGGGTGCAATAAGTTTAGCTCCAGTTAGGATATACCACTCCAACTCTTGTCGACTCTGTTTTTCTAATTGCCTCAAATCGTCATTTTTGATGACTTCCATCAATAAATGGTTGCGAAGATCATCTTCAAGACCAGAATGAAGTGCATACTTGTCTTCAAATAAGTCCTCACAATTGACTTCTAAAAGTTTAGTAAAGCATTGTTTCATTTGGTGTCTGTCACCCAACGCATAGTTGCAAATATTCAGATGAAAAGCTGTCAGTGAATCGATCTTTTCTGACATAATATATTCAAATGAAGTGATGGCGTCCGCGAATTGATTTAATTTTACAAAAGAGAGTCCAATGTTTTGCATTATTTTTAATCTGTTTTTAATAATTAGTTAAAATATTTTTAAAAATTGAATAAATGTTATCTTTTTAATTCTGACCGCAAATCTTTCTGAACGTTTGGGATCTGATCCAAAGCCATTCGGAAGAACTTAACTGCTTTTGGATAATTGGATTGTTTGAAGTAAATGTTTCCGATATTCAATTTGAGGCGTCCTTTTAAACACTTTTACAATAAAATATAGAGAATGAATACATACCTGTATTCGTAAAACTTCTATTCTTTATAATTGATTGATAGGTATTGATTGCCTCGGAATACATGTCTGCGTTTGTGTACTGAATGGCCAAATTGAAGAGAACCGCAAAAGTGAGGTCACTATTTGGTGCTATAGTTTCGGCCAAACCCGGCTGTTCTTTCATACGACTCAATGATCTTTCTTTTTGAGTGCATTCTTTGGCCTTTTCGAGGGCCAGACTATACTCGAGTCGATGGGCAGCAAAAACACTTTCCTCTAATAAGTCGTTTATCTTTTTCTCCATTAGTTTGATCTTCATTTCCGGTGTCGACTCATCTTTTATTTGAAGAGAAGACCCCATTGTCTTTGCCTGACCTAAAGGGTCGAACAAAACTCCCTGAGCCGTGCGATTGCCGTGAGATGTATATCCAACACCTCTTACAGCAGTCATGGGTCTGGCAGTTGAGGGCGGCTGTTGTTGTAGTGCTGACTCTCTTCGTGAAGATGTGATTGAATTTCGTCGATATCCAGCGGTTCCCATACGAGACGGGGCACCGGTTTTATAACCGGTGTTAACACCTTTCCTGCCATAACTGCTTTTGAGAACTGCCTGTTGGAAGCCTTCATCCGATTGAAGATTCTGTGAAATATTTCTTAATAGTTAAGTAAAAGTTTGTTAGAAATGATTATACTCTTGTGTCGAGTGCCGGATGAAACTCATTATAGCCTTCATAGAGATCGTCGTCACTGTCCGCCAAAATGACTCTTTCGTTCATTTTTATGATAATTTATTGAATAATTTATTTCAAAGTCAATCAATAAGTCGTAAGTTTTATGAAAGAGAGTTCAGTCGCCAAACATTTTCTTCGAAACAAATTCTTGTATCCAATGGTTACTTAAAGTCTGTAATTTCAAAACAAATACTCTTTTTACGGATCAATAACTATCCGACACATTAATCTCGTGAACCATTTATGACAAAAGAGTCAATAATTTTTCACTTCACCTTTTCTGCAAAAAATCAATTATTATCTAAACTTTTTATGAAAAGTTTAATTTATAGCTCTTTTCCCGGAAATGAACCAAAAGTTTGTTTTTAAAGTTAAATCTAAAGCCAAACAAAATTATTCAAAACTATATATAGTTTTGTAATTAAAATTTCTAACATCTATTCAAACAAATTGTAATAATTAAT
>JAQFZL010000620.1:0-14394 GCA_034695685.1 Galumna lanceata
GTTTCAATTTTGAAGATGTTTTGCCATTTTTTTGCCATTTTTGGAGCTCTTATTTAAATTGAAATCGTTCTCAAACTTTATTATAGAAAACAATTTGGTTATTCTTTTTCTTATAAAATAAAAAAATATTCAATGAATATATAAAATGCAATGAATTTAGTTTAATTAAGTTATAGTTTGAGTTAAATATTTCAAAAGAGAACATTAGGCAAAACGATAGTAAATGAGTTGTTGGCATATCTGTACCTAATTCTCAATATTTATCGTAATTTTATGGTATTTTCAGTTGTGTTGCTGTGCTGTGCGCTATCGTTATATTAGTTGTGATACTAATAAGTTTGTTAATTCATTACAGCATACAAAATGCTCAACTTCCTCTTTTATGGAAGACTATACCTACATCTCCTTTAAAGTAACCCCCCGTTCATATGACCCAACGGCTAATGGCTTTTATGTTAATTCTCGTCATTTAAATTCAATACAACTCTGTTTTTTAGGTAAGTTTTGTTTTAAAGAAAAGACTGAATTAAAGCAAATATTTTTCTTTATTAAAGTTTTAATTCGATTAACTTTTATTCCATTGATATTTAGTTGATTTAGTCAACAGTTTTCTTCTACTTCTTCCTGTTCTTCGTCGGTGTATTCAAATGGTTGTGGTCTTAAGTCAAACAATAGTTATGTTTAGTTTTGCATTTGTTTTCTGCCAAACGCTTGAAACCAAAAAAAGTGACAAAAAACCAAAACAAAAAAATTGTTCGCAAAAAATGATAATTGATTGGTGTTTACCATATTATTGACGTTAATTTCTACACAACACTTGACGACACCTTCAGAGCTATACACATACCTGTGCTTCAGACCGAACTGAAAACTGCCAGAAACTGATCGCTGTTTATAATTAAATAGTGACATAAACAAGGTTATTTGAAATGTTGGAAGAGCTCGTCTATCACTCGCACCTTCTTCTTCATCTTATTCTTCTTTATATACGATGTTCTTATCTGTTATTTTGTAATATAAATATTGATATACTATTGAAAGCAGTGGACCACTGATCGTAAGATGTGATCAATTAATAAGTTATAAAATACAAACTCTTATATAAATATATATATATTTAAACTAATTGTCGACAAAACACTATATCTTTCAAATCATTTCAAAACTCAAGAATTGTTTATTCAGTTTTATTTTTGTTTTTACGCGACAAAAAACTATTGATTTAATGATTATTCGATTAATTAAAGAGAAAATTAGTTAATAATTAGTAACTTATAAATAATCGATAGATATTTTAGTGCAATATATGGTTTAGAAAACTTTCATATCGCGAATATTTTGAGAAATTCATTGATAAGACATTAATGAAACTTTTGAATACATTTAAGACAGGGTTACAGTCAGAGTATAAACGGTTCGAAAATACTCTATTGAAACCAAAAAATCATTTCATTTCATTTTGAATTATTATTACTTAGGATTGTGTTTAACAAAACGTCGGAATCAATTGAATAATTGAAAGCAAAGCAATAGATTTACAACAAAAGACTGAATTCTTAAGAGTTAAGCAAATATTGTTTATTTTAATCATGTGTTGGATATTATAATTATTTGGTTGTTATATAATATTTGAGACAAAATAATAAATTCATTAATTTATAAATATATTACTTATACAACAATTCGGTGTTAATTATATTTTTTGAGTACAACTATTGTTATTTAATATATTCTTATTTAACAAGTTTTGTGTTGAGGGAAGAAATCTCACAAAAGGATAGAATTTTATACATAAATTAATATTAATATCAATATTATATATATATTGACAAATATTGACAATAATTTAAAAGTTTTATTAATTGATAATTTTTATTAGAGTTTCAAATAATTTGGCATTTTTTGCATTTATTTCTGTAAAATTTGTTTGAATTTTGGTTCACTTTTTTAGTTTTACATTGAATTTAATTCGATTTGTTTTCATAATTTTTTTGAATATAAATTATATTATTTTTTAATTGTCGACTGTTTTATGAAATTTGATTTCAAAGCCACAGATAATTGAATTGTGATAGATTATTAAAATATCGATGTTTTAACATTTATGGTTAGCGACTATTCACCACCAATTACATATCATGCTCTCAATTTACATCATGCTCATTTTTCATTCGCATAAAGATTATGTCAGAGCAAACAATTTATGGATTGTTTTTCAAATATTCTTAATTTTCTTTTCTTATGATATTTGGTTTCAAACTCTTAGATATAATTCGTAGAAAATATCCGCACAAATAATATGACTTAGATTTGAAATATCTATAAAATTATGGAAATTCTTCTAAAATTTCAATTCTTTTGAATTTAGTTTTACATAAAATTCAAGAATAGTTTCCTTTGGGTTTCTTTTAAACAACTTTTCTTTTATATAACAAGTAATTCGATATTTTCGTCGACAAATTCATTTCATATACCATTGAATCGCTATTTATATACAATAAGTATATGAAAGACGAAATACCATTAAAAATAATATTGAGGCCAAACATCAATATTTAATTGATAGCCGAATGCAAATTAAGATAAACTTTACTAGAGTACAACCTTTTATTTAAATAGTATATTCTTTTATAGAAAGTTTAAATTCATTAACTTTTAATGATTGCATTGAATATTAAATAATTAAGGGATTTGATTACGACTAAAATGAATTAAACCTTAGGGTTATTGAAATTCATGTGAATATCAATAATTGACTGATTATAGTGACTATCGTTTGCCATCTCATCAATTATTCGAGTTTTTCGACTAAAAAGTTTATTAAATATTTATAGTCAATACATAGTCCCGAATATAACATATGAAACAGTTTTGCAATCATTTAATGATAATTTTGTTAATAATATTGATTCCATGTTTGGCTCGATTTTGAATTTAGGTCTCAAAGGAAATCAAAAGAAAACACTTTTAGAGTATTGTTATTGTTATTTGAGTCCTTTCATAAAGAGATCTAATATAAGTGCGACCATACCTTACATTTGTGGACTCGTTTGCGACCCATAACTAATCCGAATACTAATATTGCTTTTATTCAAATTACTTATTCATAAATAAAACGCAAATTTTTCAAGTGTTGAGCAAATATATGTGAAACTATTCAGAGAACTACTTCTATACCTTTAATTATTTCACTTGAATTCAGTTTTAGTTCAACTCTTTCTCTGATTAATAGAAATTTCAACAAAAAATTCAATTTCGAGTATTTCGGAGTCAAAACGAGTCTTCCGTTGATATAAATAGAATTTTGATGAGAAATTTGTGAATAATTGAGCAAAAAATGTAATTTCTGGTGAATGTCAAACATTTAATGATGAGCTTTATTTATATTAAATGCGAAATAATGTAATACAAAATATAATTTTCAATTAAATAATACAAAAAACTTCAGACAATCTAAATATAAAACAAAAAACTGTTTGTAATTTCTATTAATACAGTTTTGAGAAACACTTTTAAATGCAAAGCAAATCCAAATCACCCAATATTTAAGAGAAATTGATTCTGAATATAATGAGCATAATTTCAAACAAAATTAGAAGCGATCGATGCAAACAAACCTTAAGTCTCGACTCTTTGCCAATCGATAAATCATATCATAAATCTATTATTTGATTTGAATCCAATTATTTATAAATTTCTCTTTCGTTTCACTCATTTTTATTAGCATTTCTTACAACTAATCAATAATTTAAAAATATTTTGTCTCCGATTCTTCTCTTAGTTTTATTTCTCTTAACATTTGATTTCTCTTATTTTCGATTAAAGTTTTCTGACATTTACGCCAAACGATGTAATGTTTTGTATTTTTTCTGATTATTAAGAAATAACGGAATGAAATTTAGTGCAATAAAACTCAACATTTCTATCGATCCGTTTAATAATAAATAACTTTTCCTTTCAATCCCTATCCCTATCGTTAGCGGAATTTTTTGTTCTAAAAGACTTTGTCTGAAGTTTAGAAAGGCTTGAAAGCAATGTTTTTCATGTCTTTAGTTTTTTAGTCTTCCAATTATTATCTGTTTTAATAAAACTTTTCAAATTCAACATAATTTAAGGCAATTTTCAACTATAATGGAGTGATTTTAAGCGAAAGTCTATTCATTTATTAATAAATCAAACATTATTTAGAAATTAATATTTTTCATTAAAAGATTAATTATTCCGATTATTCTGTCTGTCATTCAAATTAATTAATAGTCTTTGAAAACTTGAGGCAAATTTACGGAATAATCAGAAAATTGTTTTAATATAAAAAACAACTCATTTTTATGACATTTTTCAGAATCAAATTTAAATGAATTCTTTATTCAAAGACTGAGACAAACATATCATTGAAACAAATCAAAAGAATTAACTAAAAAAATATCAAAGAATTTGTTTAATTGCATCAATCGTTTAAACTAAATATATTTAATGAAGAAATAATGCATTTAATAGTGTTTTATAAATAAAATTTTCTTAAAAAATGTTTTAAGAATAGCTTTAAGCGGAAAAGACTAAGAGTGAAGACTATTAAGAAAAACCAAAATTAAATGAAAAATGTTATTATAAAAGTTGTGCCAATGAGAACGAGTGCCAATACTTACGATGAATATCTTTCGGAAGACATTCATAACAAAAGACTAATTAAAATAGTTTTGAATTTTAAAAATATACGAAAACAAAAACCTTAACAAAACCTCTTTTAAACTTAAATTCACAAAAATATCGCACTTTTAAATAGAAGACAAAAAGCTTTGAATGTATTTCAACACTTTATTACTAAAATCTAAACGATTTGCTTAAATTCAATCTCTTCACTCATTCTAATCGAGTAAAATGTAATCAAATGTAAAACGATTTTACTTCATATCAATTTATTAATGTTTTTAACACTTTTCAATCAAAAATCCACATTTCTCTCTCTCTCCCCCTCTCCCTCCCTCCCTCTCTCGCCCTCCCTCACTCACTCACACATAAACATAAACTTTCACACACTCACTCATTGACTTACCTTGGTAATTAGTTGGCACCTCAAAATAATTGATTTATCCAACACTTAATGAATTTTTAGAATTAATATTTTGAGTAATTCTATATTCGATATTCACTTAATATTAATCGTTATATTAATTGATATATTAATGAATGTAATTCCAATTTCTACTTAAAGAGAACACTTGTCAGCACCTCTTTTATACCTTTTCTCTCCTTTTTTTTCAAATTGAAAGACCTCTCATTTTAATGAATTTTAAGATCTTTTTTGTTCTGATATTTCGGAGAAATTTAAAAATTTTTGAGATTATTCTGAAAATAGGGTTAATTTGATGCTCACAAACATAAGGTTTAAGAATTAATGATTTGTCTAATGATATACCAAATTCAAAGTCAAAATTTAAATATAATAATCATTAAATTGAATACAGTATTTGATTAATTGTATAACACATACAAAAAACACTAATGTGTGAGCGCTCATACTTTTGCCAGAATATTCACTTAAAGGGAAATATATATCGAAATACATATATATATTTCAATATAATTATTGTCACAAAAAAAATGATTCAATTTTGAGGACAAACATTTGACTAATTGTTTTGAGAGCAAAACTTATTTATACAAATTGTCAACACTTTTAGTTTAATTGGATTCAGAATTTAATTACAGATTTTAATAAAAAGACAAAAAACTAATTTTCAATATATTGTATGAAAAATGTTTTCTTTTGTTTTTAATTATAATTTTAAATTTTGTAATTAATTCTAAAATAATTTTGATTTGTTTTGAGCACATTATGTATTATTAATGTTTTCTGTGTAAAGACATCACAAAAATCGATGCAATAATTTCCTGTAATTAATTAATTAAGTGATATATTGTTTAACAAAAAAACACATTAAATTCAAGCGATTCGAGCAAAAAGTTTATTCAAATAATTTATTCAAAATATAAATAATTTAGAATTTAATACATTTAATGGTTTGAAAAAAAAACTTTATTTGAAGGCTGTTCTCGACCTCCAATTGGAAAATACATTTAAATCATTTTCATCGACATCTGAGTCATTGTCTTCTTCTTTAATGTCCATCAATTCATTCTTTTTGATGATATGGTTATGAAGTATTTCTGCCCTTTTCTGCATTTCATTGACTTTAATCCAATTCGCGATCTGTTCCTCAATTTCTTCTAAATTCTTATCGATTTGTGTTCCGCCCATTTCTTCTTCAATGATATTCTCTGAGACATTGTTTTCTTCTGCGATTTCTTTTTGAAACTGATTCCACTGTTCATCGATAGGATCGGTATAAACAACTTTTCTGGCCTTTGAGTCCAACACCGGATCATCAAAAAATCCTTTCGGCAAACAATTGGTTTCCGATTCCATTTCACTTTCATTTATCTTTTTATCGACCACTTCCTCTTCATTTGTCTTAATCTCCATTTCTTCTCTTTCATCGATAATTACATTTTCTTCTATTTTTGGCGCCATTTTTGTCTTATCATTAATACCAACCAAAAGTTCGTCTGATTTCAGTTCGGTTTTAATTTTTTTGTGGATCACCTCTTCGTGTACTTCTTGTGTCGTTTCTTTGGCTCTTCTCTTGAATTTCACTGGATTTGGTGTTTGTCTTTCTTTCATCATTTGTCGGAACAATTGTTGTGTTGTTTTGGTTGAACTCATTTTTAGTTTAATTCGTTTGTTTTAATTGCTTTCAATCGCTTTATTTTAAGATCTGTCGATGAGTTTATAGGTTTTGGTTGTCGTTTATATAATAAATACAAAGATTAGTTCAAAAATATTATCTTTAAGACATACCTTAAGACTCCAATTAATTGTGATTTCTTATAAAAACACGAAATTAAATGTTTGTTTTGATTTAAACAAATCGCCACAAATACACATAAGATATGACACAATTATAGTTCATTTTATAATTCCCTTTATATCGATTTTGTATTCAAAGTTTTGATGCATTTTATATGTAATGTCTTTAATGAACATTGATTTTTGAAAAGCCATACAAAGTTTGTATTACAAACGATAAGTTTTAATACAAAAGTAAGAAAAGAAAATTTTAAGACTTTGCGTATTACTTACCAAAAACTACGTAAATATTTATCATTTTTAATATCATAAATTTTAACATAGTTTTTGGTAAGTAATGCGCAAAACCTTAAAGTTTTCTTTTTTTTACTTTTGTATTAAGTTTAAACATGGCTTAATCTGAGGCCTTCTTCAATAACGTACAAAATTGGTTCTTAATTTTAATGAATTAAACTAAATATGAAATATCCGATGAATCACATTATGTAAACCAACACTTTGTCTCTTTAATAAACAATTGAAGTCATTATTTGAATATTCTTCTGAAGATATGTTTAAATATTCGACATTTGATATCATTTGATAATAAATTGATTTACGTTTTTGTTGTTAAACCCATAGTTCACAACAACTAAAAGTGTATTGAAATACAAAACATTTCTAATAATTTGAATAAAAGAGTAAATCAGTGTTTAATCAAATGTTTTTTGTTAACATTTTATTGATTATATAAAAATGCAAACAAAACCAAAACCCAATTAATTGGTAATTTGGTTGTATTGGTTAAACACTTGGAGTCGCAAATCATTAATCAAAGGATGACTAAAATATGTTGAAATCAATCGATTATGACTTCCAGTGAAGATATTTTGATATTCAACTGATTTAAAGTCCAATCAATAGAATATTAAATCACTTTTAAAAACTTGAGACTCAACTCAAAGACAATGAGATGAGTGTACGTCAAGTGCGGGTCAGACAGACTAACGAAGAAACACAGGTCTGTCCATCAGAGCCTCTGATATCAGACATGAAAACCAATATTAATATTAAGAATCCGATAACAAATCCGAAGCCATCGGTCAACACATCCAACGTTTCGACGATCGTATCATCCAATCAGTCGAACCCATATTCCTATAATAATTCACTTTCTATAAGACAAGAGATCCAGAGGTTTGAATCAGTCCATCCATCGATTTATGCCATTTATGACTTATTAGACATAATAACTGATTCCATATCTGCCCAACAAATACGAGAACATGTCGTCTGCATCGAAGGTATGTCTAAATTGCTTTCTCTGCAAATCATAACTTTTTTGTGAATTGAGTCAAAACAACAGATGTTTTTCCCAATTATTGATTCACTAATAGTTATGAATGAATTTTAAATCAGTTTTGCTTTTAATTGACTCCAATAATGAACTCAAATAATAATAATAATTATATAAATTTACGCTTTTTTTTAATGTTTTGATTAATTGTTTAGTTTTTAAGAGCAGATGATATGATAACAGATTTAAAATTAGTGTTCATTTCATTTCATTTCTCAAAAACATCTGTTTTTGTCGAACGGATTCCTTTAATTTCTTTAATAGTTTTTTATTGGAAATGTTTTTCATAAAAAATTGCTTATATTTTATCGATAATTAATTATTTGATAAATCATTAATTATTAAGTTTTGGTGAAAATTGTGTGCAATTGAATGAACTTAAAGTAAAAAGCATTTGACATAATTATAGTCCGAAATGAGTCATCTATTCATGTATTCCTGTATTCATGTTATTCTAATTATAAACTTCTGGTGTTTGGGCTCAAAGCGATTCTCATAAAACGTGTCGTAAAGCCTTTTCTTTAATGTTATGGTCGTTTGAGTGAGAAAAGACTCCGATTGTCATTAGATATGATTGAGATGACTCTTACATTCATTGAAAAGAAAGGAAACAGAATATTAGGACTCATTCCGAGCCCTCCCTTTGATTTATATGGTTTTGTTTTACCATTTGTTTGACTAAAAAAAAGGATCGAAACGAATGACTCACGGCTTCAAACATTATATTTGTCATCAAAAACAGCACAAAAAAACTAAAAATCGATTATTTGTATTCTGTTTCATAAATATAGAGACAATTCTTGAGAATTTGAATGAAATGCTTTGAATTGGATTTTATTGTCACATAAAGTATCACTAATTTTCCAAATTTCACCAAAAATGTGTCCGAATTACAACTGAATAATACAGTGAATAACATGTTTGAAGGAATGACACAAACATTGAACTGATCTGCAAATGTCTTATTTATAAATAAAACATATGTTTTTAATTATCTTTTCCTCTGTTTAATTGAAAACAACTTTTCTTATGTTAATTGTTTTTTGTTTGTTTTATTCATTTGAGATAAATATTAGTATTTTATTAAAGAGTTGTCTTTTGTTTTTATTTTTAAAGAAGAATTGAATGGTTGACCTCTTCTTTAAAATATTTATTCATTTGTCGGAACATTTATAAGTCATGAGTCGTTTTTCATGAAATTGAATTATGCGGTAATTATTATGACTTTTGAAGTGTAATTCAAAACCATTAACACAACGTCTGACTATATTTAGGTCTGAATTTGGATTAGAAGTAAATTAAAGGAAACGTTAGTGTCATTTAACTCGTTATCATTGAAAATGTTTTCGATGTACTTTTAAGGCTTTTATTGCAAAAACTAGTTTTCAAATTAATGTCAATAATTGATGGGTTCTGTTATCTCACACTTCAACCGTACCTCTGATTTCTACTCAATTAACAGATTTTCAAATCTAATATGAGTTTAAATTATTGAGAAATATATAAACGAATGTATTTATTGTCAGTTCAACAGTTATTTTGAAAATTCAGTTTTTTTTAAAAATAAAATTAGGCCGAAATTTACTAAATTTATTCAATTCTTTAAATAATCAATCAATTGATTGAATCAAATGAAGAGATTTATCACAATTTTTGTCAGAAAAAAATGAGTTAATGTACTTAAGTTTGAAATTTGAGTTGGAATTTAAATAACCCGAAAAGTTTTATTCTAATGTATGACTAAAACCCACATTTGCTTCACTTTTAACTACTAATTATGTTATATCACTCAAACCATATAAATATCACAAAAAGTCTTTCGATTTAATTCATTTTATTATATATTCCCAAATGAGATACTCATTATTCAACTTCTATTTAAGTTTATTTAATTTTTCTGAACTAAATTTGATTTGAAAAAAGTGAAATTCTAGGTTTATTCAACTCATTAAACTAAACACTTTATTTTGCTTTCATCGTATAATTAATTAAATTTTACAAAAAAAGGCATTTATTGATGAAAATTAGTTAAATGTTTAATCAGATTTTATTTGATTTTTGAGTATAAAAAGTAAAATGAGTCGAAATTGCAAAACATTTTATTCATAACTTGAGATCCAAATGTTCTTAAGATTTGGAAATCCGACTCTTTTTTTCAGTTATGAGAAGAAATGGATTCGTTTCGTATTTGTATTAATGTAATTAAATACATATATTTGATGCTATCATTAGTTATAGGCTTTCATTGCATTAATCATATAATTTGTTCGTAAATAAGAGTTTGTTTTAATCTGGAATTTCATTCAATTCGTTATATTTCTAAAGGAAAGTTCAATACTGTGTTCGCTAATACTCGACAGCTGTTGACAATGAAAACAAACTAAGAATGTCTTCACACAATTTTTGACATCTAATGAATTCCATTTGTTTTATTTGAACACATTTCCCATGAATTGCAGTTTTTTTCCGAATACATGTATTTTTCTTTTATTTTTGCTAGATTATACTCTATAAAATTTTTGAACGATTACTTAATGTTAGGACCATTTATAACTTTAATTGATATTATATATGATATGTTCTCAAAATAATTGTAAGCCTTAAGCAAATTATAAAAAATATTTTGCCCGAAGTATTAAATCTTTCCTTAATATGAAAAATATTCGATAATTTGATATAATCTAAACATCGGATTCGCTCTTATTTAATGTGGAAATAGATTTTAGTTTTGACTCAATTAACAAAATTTTAGTTTTATTTTAAGTAATGTTTTGATCGATGGTTTTAATCCGATATAAATAATTGTTGAATACATTGAATGAAGGGATGATTTATTTTATTCATTGTTAGAAGTGGTGGAAATAGTGTTCGTATTTGAGTTTAACTTTTCTTTTTGAATTTTTTCTAATTTTTTCACTTCAATATCCAAATCGACGAGTTGTGGGTATTCATAGATCCAGAAATCGGGCTCTTCAACAGAGAAGCCATCTTTTTTATAAGTGACAATTTCACAACTAGTCTGTCCTCGAATTCTCTTTTCGTATTCAATCAATTGTCGCATAAAACCAAGTATTGGTTTAATACATCTTCTTCTGCTGTACACCAGTTTGAAGGCATTCTTTAGACTCATATTCTTATATTTGATTAAATACGCCAACACTATAGCTGTCGAACGCGAAACACCGGCCACGCAGTGGACAACAGTTCGGTTACCCTTTTTTATTACATAATTGATATGATCAGCGGCTGCATCGAAATGTGGTAACAATTGTTCATCCGGGTCATCGTCTACTAATATTCTCGTGTGTGAAATGCCCTTAATTTCAATATCTGGTGCCTCATAAGTAACATTTACGACATCAGTTATTTTCTTGTCATCGAAATTATCCCTGGTCAATCCAAATATACCCGTCAAATAAAGTGAAGGCGTTATTTCAGACATTTCGGAAAAAACTCCTTCAGATATGAGCTGATAGTCTTCCGGAAGTCTACCCTTTAGTCTTTGCATCTCTTTCTTAGTTTTGAGTCGTCTGTTCTTAAGAGTAGAGGCAACCATTCCTGTATGGGTTGTTCTCACAGTATTTCTAAACAAATTAAACATTTTTCTCATTTATATATCACTTATATATTCTTTTTAAAAAAATCGTTGATTTAAATAAAATTTGTCTATAGATAAGTGAATCGTTATTTTCTAAGGTGTGAATCATATAATATATGTCTCGATATTTCAATAGATATTTGTTTCGTTCAATCAGTTATTGTTATGCTTTCAGAGAATATTCTTTTTATTACAAATAAATCATTAATTTTGATGTCAATTGACTACTATTTAATGCATTACTTTCGGCAACAGATAAAAGTTGTTTCATATGCTATCAAATGAGCTAATTATTCATTTATTTCATATATAAACTAAATTCACAATTAATTACTCATTTAATAATCAATTGAATAGAAAATATATTTCATTTTTTGGTTTTTATTGACAGATGTATTGTTTATATTATAGATTAATGGATTAACAATAAAATAACGGATTTTTTATTTCCATTATTTTAAAGGAAATTAAACTGCATTTTGTGTGAGTGAGTGAGTGTGTGTGTGTGTGAGAGAGAGAGAGAGAGGACAGGACAGGTGATATGAGTATGTAAATAATATGTTAATATTTTGATAGATTTCTATTGTATGATTTGGCGACCGTTTAATAATAATTTGTCTCACTTTTAATGACATAAAATTCTCTTTAATCGATGTTCTTATAGTTGTTTTATAACAAAAATTGTTTGTTTTGTATTTTAACTGTATTTTTTAATTCAGAAATTAATGAAAATTGTTTTTCATATTTTATTGATCAATAAGTGTCATAAAGTAGATAGAATTGACCATGGTACAATACTATAACCAAAACGAAATAATTTATATTGTAATTTAAAATAGCATTAATTTTTAAAAGAATTTGTTAATTGCCCATGGTGATTTAAGGATATGGTAATTAATTAACTTAATTAAATTAATTAAATAAAAATTTTTATTGATTTATCATTTAATTTGGTTAAAACCTTCAAAGGAGGGAATAATTAATAAATAATCAAGTTAAATATATTTAAGACTTATATGCGGTAAATTTAGAATAGGGAAAATAAACTACTCTGATATTTAAGTGAAATATACCTTGTTTAATTCAGATTTTAGAGCTGAAGACATTAGTGAAGTAGTTTTGTGTATATGGTTTTGTTCTAGGATATAAATTACCGATAAATGATTGATAAATATTATATTTAAAGCTTTCATTCATTGAATGATTAGTATTAATGTTTATTAAAGTTTAAACTCTCTTTCGAAGCTTTAATGTAATCTTTTGCGATCATTTATCTGTAATTTATGGCCTACGATATTGCCATACGCATAGGTTTGTGACAAAGAAACTTTCTATAAACAATTCAACGAGAAATTTCTCGCCTATGGAGATGTCCAGTATAATTTTGAGAAATATTTCCAGAGACATATTTCACTTATAATAGACAACCCCATAGAGAAAGTTTCTCGAAGTTTCTTTTGTCAGAAGCCTACATACGCACAATATAACTTCATAAATGTCTTCAGCTCTAAAATATGAATTTAAACAAGGTATTTTTCACTAAAATATTCGAATATATTTGTTGTAAGATTAATTTGACCGGACTATTAGAGTAATATTCTCAACTTCACTAATGGTATCCATGGGATGTTAATATAGTAACAACTGATTATCAATAAAACTTATTCATTAATTTATATTAAACATATTACCTATTTTACACTAATTTATATATATTGGAATTAAAGGTTTTCTATAAAAATGGGTTTCAATTAAATGCAATTATTTCGAGATTTTAATAAAGAAAATGTTTTGCAAAATTCAAACAAAAATTGTTGAAATTCAACCCCTTTTATGATGTAAGCCTTAACTTCCTATCAAATAAGTTATGTATTATATATATTGTATTTGTGTTTCATTTAAATATTGATTTATTGAGAGCTGACGACCCATTGATTCGATATAATCTCTTATTTTTCAAAGCGATCCCTCTCTGATCTGATGAATCATTTCTGTGTTTTTAATTTAAATATTTAGTCAAAGTTTTGTCTGCAGTCAATGTTAGGCACAGTTTTGTTTCCGCGAGAAACCAATCGACCAAAACCTAATATAACGTCTACTGAAGTCCTTTGTTTATTTGGTGTCGGCTCCGGGTTTGGGCACTTGTCATTACGTCACTGCTATTGAAAGTTGGCTTAAGCCCTCTCTTTTTCATTTAGAAAGTGTCCGTCAGTTCTAACAAAAAGTTGATTTTATGACTTCAGTAAGAATTGACTCGAATGTGAAAATTGGAGCGAATATTATATTTGATTGGTTTGGGATTCGCTTCAATAAATACAAGTCTAGCTCTCGATTATACGAAAGTAACGCCGGTTTCGCTCCAGGCATTAGATTTATTAAAATTATATATTCTCACTATTAGAGAGGGTCTGTGAGAGTGTGCACAACCTCTCAAAAGTGATTCACTCGTGTGTCAGCTCTGAATTTA
The DNA here is from genome assembly GCA_034695685.1 of Galumna lanceata. NCBI lineage: Eukaryota > Metazoa > Arthropoda > Arachnida > Sarcoptiformes > Galumnidae > Galumna > Galumna lanceata. The sequence continues at coordinate 14,270 of JAQFZL010000620.1, forward strand.
AAAATCGAGTTCTGTTGTGCTTCACTTCTTTGCGAAGTCTTCGAAAAAAGCAAACTTTAATCTGACGTTTGCTTTGCTTTCTCTCAGCTTAAAGTCATAACAATTTTATTTTCACTTATTTTTTA